>JASCZW010004173.1:0-43604 GCA_034211315.2 Aedes japonicus | reverse complement strand
CTTATTTTATGGCTCTGTAAATGAGTTTGCCATTCATGTGGCTCCGCCTCCTCCCCCTCCCAAAACGGGGAGAAAAATCAACAAGCCAACCAACCCACTAGGAGTGAACTCGACCCGGCAAACGTGCCAACCAGAATCGGTCGGGGTCCAACTATTTTAACCTGTGTGATTCGACCTGAGTTGTTCAGGGTCCAGCGCTCTTTCGCCGCTTCGTCCACGTGGAGTGAGTGGTGAAAGAAAAATAGAACCCATCATCCGGGCGCATTCCCAACAGCCCTCATAGCAGCTTGAAATTCTCACAAAAAGGTCCTTATCATGTCGGTGGCGCGGAGTGAACGTGGAACAGAACACCCACATGAAGGACCAGCGAGCGTGGAAAAGGGGATTGGACAAAGAATTTAATCAGCTTCCACTCCTTCGATAGCCGTAGGAAGAACAGAAGAAAACAGAAGAATGCGTGAGGGAAAAAGTAACACATGTTGGCTGTAAGGATGAATGGGAGGGGGGAGGGAAGTAGTCAAATATTCCAAACATGTTTCTCGTTGATCGAAGAGTAGCTTAGCTTAGCGTTTCGAGTTGAAAGAAAGAAGAGTTTTGGGTGACTCATGTGTGTGATGAGAATAGAAGTAAAACGTTGTCATTTGAAACAGGAACCGATATTTTATGGGTCGAGTGATTTTTTTTTCGATTTGATTGCATGAATTGGTGAGAAATATGGAATCATAACTTTCAATAATAACTTTTTTTACATACAAATTGCATAGTTTTGTAACATGCATTAGACACGAAGTGTCACTTTCAAGTTTGGGGATAAGAATGGGATTGTGAGAGTGACCAAATGTCAAGTTTGTTGGTAATTTTTAAAATCTATATCAATTATTTGGTAGGCTCAATAGCATTAGCTTTGCGGAGCTGACATTTCTTTTTTTTTATAACATGCATGATTTGATACTACGTTTAGTAGGTATTAGACCGTTTACCTGTGCTGAGATGAAAATGGGTGACCGATTTTGGGAATGGATTGCCTATAGCCGTAAATTAACGTCTTGTTTAAAAATACATGACAATGAAAACTCAGGTTGCGGGACAAAGTGGAGTGCTTACCCGGTAGGCTTCATTAGACTCTATAAAACAACTATTCTTCAAGTTCTCGAATATGGCTCTTTTTGCTTCCTATCGGCAAGAAACAGCCACCTCATTATACTGAAATGCATTCAATATCGTTGTTTACGTATTGCCCTTCACTGTATGCATTCAATGCACAATATGAGCATGGAGGTTCTGGCAGGAGTAAAACCCTTACAAAATCGCTGCTGGGGGCTCTCATCAGCATTCTGATCAATTTTGGTATCAGTAATAACCTTGTGATTGATAACTTCAAAGAAATGCTCCCAGGCTAGATTCATACGAATCCATATTAACTGTATGTCATCCGATTTTAGTCTTCTGTGCTATAATTCTCCCAGGGTACACCTCCCTTATCACAAATCCTCCATTGATTATGATCTCTCCATGAAGCCTGTTTTTTAAAAAGTACAAATATGTTAATTGTAACAGAAGAATTTTCTCTGATGGGTCGCGCATTGATGGATCAGCATTGGAGAAGATTTCAGATATTCCCATAGGCTAAAATTTTACCTTCTCGGATAGTCTCAGTTCTATCGAGGCCCCCAGTTGGTGAAAACTCTTTCTTTTAACAATAAGGGAGCAGATGTGTGCGTTGGTCGAAAGATCATTTAGGATAGACTGTATGGGTCCCTTACATTGCTCAATTCTAGGAAATGAGAAAGCGGAATTTCTAACAGAGGTGGGCGCACCAGAAGGGGATGTTTTTGAAAGAAGAATTTCACATGATAAATTTTTCCCATTACTACGTCAGAGTTCTCTTCGAAGTTAGCAAAAAGATTGGACAAGTAATTCTCTTGAGCGGTTGTTACATTTCCTTATTTCAAAATTTTCGATGAGATCGTGGCTCAATGGTCTGGATGTAAGTTAAAGTTTTATTCGGGTGATGTCAATACGTATGCCCAACCACTACTCGCTAGATGCATATCTCTATAGAATAATCCAGACAGAATTCCTGAATTCATTGGATTATCCAGGACTACTACCATATAATTTACGACTGAAATTGTGTAATTCAACAAGATTGTTCGTAAAGCAACTCAAGAATAATATCATTCAAGCAATGATACTCAAAGCCAAATTCTAGAGCGAGGAAGAATTCCACTTATTTCAAACAGTTTAGCTTCCGAGTTTAAACGTAAAGTGTTTCATGCAATCAATATCTAAAATGCGAGTATCATAATCTGTTGTCAATCGCGAATGAACGATAAAAAAAGTTAGGTAACAAATAAGCCAAGCATGGCTTAAAGTTACTAAAAAAAATTCATAAATCATAAAAATTGGTTAGAGCGGAACAAAGTTCGCCTGATCAGCTAGTATCTCGATAGAATTAACATCGCCGATTGCAACATATGTAGATTCCGTACCGGTTATGACAACATTGATCACGCATTTTGGTATTGCCCGGATAATGATGCCTCCAGAGCATGACTATTGGATACCCTAGTGGCCCGAGCTTGTCCACGAGGTAAGAGATGTTTTAGGAATGCGTAATCTTCCCTAGATGCAAGCCATCTACGAATCCCTTTGTTTGTCTGACCTTGATGTATCACATCATCACTGCCCCTATTCCAATTAATTTCCTTCCATTATGTCCCAGTTATACTATCCTTTTGTATCCACGCTACTTGTACCTGTCCAGCAAGTTATTGGTTCAATTATGTGTGCCTAGCTCCTGAAAGGAGATATAGCAACTGCGGACTTGATGGCAGCCAAAGAATTTAATGAAAATTTGAGTGGATTTAGTTCATAGTTCATTATTGACATCCTGCAAGTTTTAAAGTCCTGTGATCAAAACTCGCGGAAATGGAGTCGAAAGAACAGCTCGTGCGTGATAAAATCTTGCGCATTCATCACGAGAACAAGGATCTCTCGCATCGTTCCATCGCTAAAACGTTGGGAATCGCGAATTCCACGGTGTCGCGAGTGATTAAGCGGTTCGAGGAACGGTTGACCACCGATCGGAAGCCCAGAAGTGAAGGAAAAAGTATTCCGTACAACACCAAAAATCACAACCGCGTAGTTGGGGCCTTCAACCGAAATCCGAACGCCTCCGTTCGGGATGTGGCTAAGAAGCTGCACCTAAGCCGAAGTTTTGTCCAGAAGGCCAAAACTAAGGCTGGGCTTCGAACGTTCAAGGTACAAAAGGCCCCTAATCGCGACGAGAAGCAGAACAAGTCCGCCAAAACCCGTGCCAGGAAGTTGTACCTCAACATGCTGACGAAAGTTGAATGCTGCATCATGGACGACGAAACATATGTGAAGGCCGACTTCAAACAGATCCCCGGCAACCTGTTTTTCACGGCCAAGGATAAGTTCAGCGTTCCGGAGCATCTCCGCACTCAGAAGATGTCCAAATTTGCGAAGAAATTCCTGGTTTGGCAAGCCATCTGCACGTGCGGGAAGCGGAGTGCACCTTTCGTGACCCAGGACACGATGAACGGACAGGTGTACATAAAAGAGTGCCTCCAGAAGTGGCTGCTTCCTCTCCTGCAGGCCCACAACGTCCCAACAATCTTCTGGCCGGATTTGGCCTCATGCCACTACTCCAAGGACGTGCTGAAGTGGTATGCGGACAATAAGGTCAATTTCGTGCCGAAAATGTTCAACCCTCCGAACACTCCGGAGCTCCGCCCCATCGAGAAGTACTGGGCGATTATGAAGCAGCACCTTCTTAAACGACCTAAGGTAGTGAAGACAGTCGAGGAACTGAAGAAAGTATGGGTTTACATGCAAAAAACGGTTGATTCACAGGTTGTGCAGAATCTTATGGCCGGGGTTAAGGCCAAGGTGCGGGCATTGGCGTATGGACTGTAAATAAAATACGAGTAAAATGGTAAAATTAAGTTTAATAGTTATTTCTCAATCCCTGAAAATTTGATGGCAATCGGATGAAAACTCGAATTTTGCGAATCAATTTTGTGTGTGGCAATTTCATCGTGAACACCCTTTATGAGTTAAGATAGGGTAGGGAACGGCTTAATCGGGGATAACTATTTCTATCAGTTGTTAGGAAACAGGTGGAAAACTCCTACATTTTCCAAATTATTTCACTTTTAATGAAACGATCATAAGCGCTTTCTATCGAGCTTATGACTCGCTCCATAAATCATGATTGATTACCAATTTATTACTGTCATTTTGAAAACCACCAGTTTCTTATCAGCAGAAAAAGTTCGCTCAAGTTTTGCCCTTGTGTTTTTTGCATTAAAGGAGTGTATCGAAAATAAGCTATCCACAAACTTTCTTTCAAATTATGTTGAAAACCGATATTTTATTCATACAACAAATTGATCCTCTATTGTACGAGGTTAAACTTGAACATAATGAAGACCGGATGAAATTTAAGTTATTCCTTCACGAATTTTCGAATTTTGGATCGAATGGTCTTCATCAAGTGCCGGACAAGTGTTGCATCGCATTTTTTGGACGCCTCAGCCCAAATTTTTTTGAACTCCTGCATGTTCCCAGCTGCCTTACCAGTCTTCTTGAAGACCCTCTTCACGATTGCCCAGTAACGTTTGATGGGTCGAAGCTGAGGGCAATTTGGTGGATTGATATTTTTCTCAACGAAATCCATACCCTTTTCCGCAAGCCAATTGAGAGTGGTTCTGGCATAGTGAGCCGACGCTAAATCCGGCCAGAACAGTGGAAGTGTACTATGCTTCTTATATAAAGGCAACAATCTCTTCTGGAGACACTCAGATCGATAGATTTCCGCATTTATAGTTCCGGTAGTGTAAAAAATGGTTGACTTCAAACCACAGGAACATATAGCTTGCCATACTAGTACCTTTCGACTGAATTTCTCCACTTGAATCGACCTGTCCGGATCGCTCACATCCTCCCCAATGACGGCAGTAAAGTATTGTGGACCTGGAAGGGTTTTTGAGTCCTCCTTTACATAGGTTTCATCGTCCATCAAAACGCATGCATCCGGACACTGCAAAAGCCGGGAATACAATTTCCGGGCCCTTGTTGCTGCTCGCTTCTTCTGTTCTGCACTTTGTTTCGAGATTTTCTGCTTCTTGTAGGCCTTCAGGTGGTTTCGCCTCTTGATACGCTGGATCATTCCGACACTCGTTCCTGCTTTTTTGGCCAAATCACGTATTGACATTGATTTGTTCTTCATGATTAGAGATACCACTTTCTGCTCCAGTTTCGGGTTGGAAGAACCGGGTTTTCTGCCTCTTCCTGGTAGCTCATTCAAAGAATAGTGTTCCCCAAACTTATTAATGATGGTTTTAACACTCGCATGATGAATTCCAAACCGCTTCGCCAATTTTCGCAAAGTAATACCCTTCTCACTTAGCCATGTGTCCAGAACCTTAATTTTCACTTCCTTTTCAATACGTGACATTTTGAAAACGCAGAATTTGAACCACACAAACAAGTAAACAAAAGAAAGCTGAAAGACAAACGCACAACATCCAGTGTTCAGAGCATAAACAACCATCACAAATACATGCGTACAACGCAAATGTATGTGGATAGCTTATATTCGATACACTCCTTAATAGCGTGCACCGGAAGAGCATGTCAGCTCAGTTCTCCCTCACAGCTAGACTTGTTGCCAGTTGTTATTGGTTGTAATTTATTACATATTTAGATAATCTGAAATCACTATTTATTTCATGTTTCTTCCAGTCATTAGAGGTTGATCTTTGTTTATGATTATATTGTCCATCATCTGGTACTATCATATGCAATGCCTAACTATGTTTCGGAGCTATCCAATAGTACCCAACGATAAATAATGCTTCGCTGTTGAGCGCAGGGATGCCATATTCACAGACATGTCTGTAAATTTGCAGACTTTTCATTTTTATTGCAGACTTTTTTAACGATGCAGACATTTAGCAGACATTTTATTTATGTTGCAGACTTTTACAGACATTTGAAATATTTTTTAAATTTCAAATAAAGGCATTCTACGAAGTTCGGATTTAAAACGTATGCAGTACGCAGTATAGTATTTAAACGCAGTATAGTAGATACGGTAAGATGCTTTGTTGAAATATTTAAAAATATCGTAGATATCATTTAAAGTAGAAATCCTTGAAGAAACAAAAGCGGTGGGCCACTTGGAGACACAATGGGCCCGGTGATAAGTATTGTATAGGCCCTTTCCGATGGTATCATGGAGTCCCTACTTATGGTAGTGTTCAATCCCACGCGTGTTCAAACCCATGCAAAAAACTACTGTCAAAGCGTTGGTAATATTGGTCCTTTGCTTTTAGGTAACAACGAAAGGTTCACAACAATACAAATCATATTTGAGAAACTAAGAGACTTCCTCAAAACAAAAATTCTCCTATGATCAGGTAGAAACTTCTCAGAAGTATTGAGAGCAAGCAGTTCATGCAAGAAGAACCTTGAAAAATTAATTACCGAAGTTCAAGATCATGCTTACCAGAATTTCAAGCCAGAACTTCCTCAAGAATCAGGAGAGGATTTATCAGAGTTTCAGGAAGAAGTGGAGAGGGGAGGAATTCTCTGAAGTTTGGAATTTTTCAGAGGTTTTGGAGTTTTTCCCAGAAATTCAAGATTGAACTTCCCAGAAGTTCAGAAAAAAAAACTTCCCCAAATTTCAGACGGGATCTAACCTTGAAATATCTTGAAAAAAAATTCTCAGGACTATGTGTCATAGAAGTTGATGAAAGAAATTCTCTCAGTTCAGGAAATAACTTTCCAGAAGTTTCGGAAGAAACTTCTCGAAATGTTAGTTGGAGCTTCCTAGAAGTTCCAGTTTTTCCAAAGCTCAGAGGAGAAAAATTCTGCATTTCATAATAAGGATTTCTCAAAATTCTTTAGGAAGAAAAGAATGAAACTTTCCAGTAGCAGTGGAAGTACTTCCTTCTAATTTGAGCACGAATTTCCAAATAGTTTTGGACCAAACATCCCCAAAGTTTTGGAGAAAACTTCCCAAAAGTTCAGAAGAGGGCTTCTCAAAAGTCCATCAAAAAACTTCAAGAACAAATTTGAGGGAATTTTCCTAAAAAGTTTCCTTGCAGTGCCGGATGGGACCAATCAGAAGTTTGTAAAAAAAAGCTCAAAAAAACTTCCCCGAATTTCAGGAAGAAACCTACCTGTAGGGTCAAGAAGGAATTTTTCAAAAAAAAAAAAACAGTAAAGAACTCCTCAGAAGCTCACAAAAGGACTTCTCAGAAGTTGCGAAGAGACCAAAAGTTCAGTTGGAACTACCCAGAAGAGCTAGAGAGCTTCCCTAAAGTTCCGAATCAAACATTCCAGCATTTCAGAATGAGAACTGCTCGAAGTTCACAAAATCTCAGAAGTTATGGTAGATTCTTTTGATAAAATCAGGACGAAACTTTCCAGAAGTATAGGGGGATCTTTCTAGTAGTTCAAGCAGAAATTTCTCAGAAATTCAGGAACTCACTTCCCCGAAGTTCAGGACAATACTCTCTGAAGTTCAGAAGAGATTATTTCGGCAGTTCAGAAAAGAACTTCTGAGAAGTTCAGGAAGAAACTTCGTGCAACTTAAGAAGATTTTCCAAGAAGTTCTGAAGAGTATTTTCTCAAAGTTTTGCAGAAACTTTCCTCGTAGTTCAGGATGGGACTTATAAGAAGTTTAGAAAGTAACTATGTTCAAGAAAAAAAATACCAAATATTTCTGGAAGGTAAGGTTCGGTTCTTAAATGTGAATTTCGAAGAAAATAAGGAGTGACTGCCAAGAAGTTCATGAGGAATTTTGCCCAAAGTTCAGGAGGAAACCTCCCAGAATGAAGCAAGGAGCCTTGCAGAAGATCAGGAGAGATTTTCCCTGAAATTTAAGAGATAATTACTGACTAACCGAAGAAGCAGTCTATACAAAAATCATTCATATGATCATAATGATATTGCTGATCATGAGTGATGATGAAACCATATTAAAATATGGTACACACCATCAATGGTTATTGTTGAATCAAAAAAAAAAAATTTTGAATAAGGATAAGGAAGTATTCAAAGAGGCGCTAGAGCGGGAACAGGGATTGAGCGATACCCAAAATCCTCATGGGGATCAACTCGTATCAATCCTTACACGAGCGTGCGACGCAACCATGCCAAAAAAGGCTAAACCTACGGATGGAAGGCTGCCGGTTTACTGGTGGACAGATGCAATCGCAGACCTCCGGAGATCTTGCCACCAAGAAAGAAGGAGAATGCAAAGGGCGCGATCGGACCTGGAAAGACTGGAGCGCCGCGTGGTGTTAGCCACCGGTAAGGGCGCACTCAAGAAGGAGATAAAGGCCAGCAGACGACCCTGTTTTGAGGGACTGTGTTCAACGCGAACCCATGGGGTGATACCTATCGGGTGGTAATGGCTAGAACTAAGGCCACGACAGCTCCAGCGGAGCAGTCACCAGAGCTACTGCGGGTCATCATCGGGGGACTCTTTCCGAGTCACGACCAGAGTCCCTGGCCCCCCATGATGATGGCTGAATCTGCGGATGAAGGGGACGAAGCGACCGTCACGCTCGAGAAAATAATCGTGATAGGCAAATCGCTAAAGCTTAACAAAGCGCAAGGACCTGACGGTATACCGAACCTGGCCATCAAGACGGCTATCTCACTGGCGCCCGGAATGTTCAGGGCAGTTATGCAAAGATGCCTGGACAAGGGTGTCTTCCTAGATGCCTGGAAAATTCAGACTCTAGTACTGCTACCAAAGGCAGGGAAGCCACCTGGGAACCCATCGGCATATAGGTCTATATGGCTATTAGATACAGCGGGTAAAGTGCTTGAAAGGGTTATCCTCAACAGGTTAACCAAGCGCACGGAGGGCTTAGACGGTTTGTCTAAAAACCAGTCCGGCTTTCGTAAAGGGAAGTCGACGGTGGATGCAATTCTGTCCGTCACCAAAACGGCTGAAGTGGAAATCCAATGAAAGAGGAGAGGTGACCCCTGCTGTGCAGTGGTCACACTGGACGTGCAGAATGCGTTCAATAGCGCCAGTTGGGCTGCTATCACTAATTCGCTCCAACGTGCCGGGATACCTGTACAAGATCCTGGGAAGTTATTTCCAGAATCGCAGGTCAGAAATGTATTCAGATCACCGCAGGAGTCCCGCAAGGTTCGATCCTGGGCTCGGTGTTATGGAACATGATGTACGACGAGGTACTACGGCTTGAATTTCCGAACGGAGTGAAGATCGTCGGGTTTGCAGATGACATCACCCTGGAGATATGTGGCGAATCCATCGAAGAGGTAGAACTGACGGCCTCGCACTCCATTGGCAGTGTGGGGGAATGGATGAGCTCCAGGAAGCTGGAGCTAGCGCACTACAAGACGGAGGTCAAGGTCGTTAATAACCGAAAATCAGAGCAGCATGCGAGGATTAGTGTAGGTAACTGCACAATTGAATCGAAGAGGGCTCTGAGGTATCTAGGGATCATGATCGACGACAAGCTGTCATTTACCAGTCACGTCGACTACGCCGCTATATCGGCATTATCTCGCATGATGTCGAATAGCTCAGTGGTACAGGGGAGCAAGCGCAGGCTCTTGGCAAGCGTCGCCTTGTCGATAATGAGGTACGGTGGGCCGGCATGAGTACTAAGAGCTACCTCGGTAAGCTCGAAAGGACTCACAGACTAATGTGTCTGAGAGTGGTCAGCGCATACCGCACGATGTCACGCGACGCGGTTTGCGTTTTAGCGAGGATGATACCCATCGGCATCACAATAAAAGAGGATGCGGAGTGCTTCGAACAGAGGGGTACAAGAGAAATCCGCATAGTCACATCAATGGCCAGGTTGCAGAGGGAGTGGAATATCTGAACCAAAGGTCGGTGGACCCACCGATTAATTCCAGAAATATCTAGATGGGTCGAGCGGCGTCATGGGGAAATTAATTTCCACTTGTCACAGATACTGTCGGGCCACGGTTGCTTCAGACAGAATCTGCGTAAGTACGGGCACACTGAGTCCCCAGCGTGCCCCGTATGCGCGGAAGTGGACGAAACTGCGGAACATGTGTTCTTCGTCTGCCCTCACTTTAACGACACGAGAAACGGCATGATGGCAGTGAGCGGTCGGGACACGACACCGGACAATCTTGTCCAGAGGATGTGTCAAGTACAGGACACTTGGGACGCGGTGAAAACGGTGGCCTCAAAAATTGTCTTAGAGCTACAAGACAAGTGGCGAAATAATCAGCGACAGGCCAGAGAGATAAACTAACTACTAAAGCCCTAAGTAGTTAGACATAAGCGGGTGCGTAACGCACAATAGCCCCCTCCCCGAAGGAATACCGAAAGGTGGTCCTGGTGGGGGGGGGGGGGGTTGGCAAGGCTTGAGGCACGGGTGGGTTTTTAGTGGGTCGAGGAGTGGGCACCCTCATCCCCACACCCTGAGTTCTTCAGGAGTTTGTTTGCAGATTTTCCATCCCCTCTAAAAAATAAAAAACAAACATTATATACTCTGTTTCTCTCAGAACTCAATGCAAGCCTAGTCCAGCTCTCTTGGGAACTAGAAGAAAATTATGTATTTATCTTATAATTAGAAAAAACCCGATAGTAAAGACCAGTGATTAACTCTTACTTTGATGTTCGAATTATCTGAACCTCACAGCATATCTCTCCTCTGCATTGTGTGGCATTATGGTATTCTCGCTTTTGTTGGTGTTTAGCAAATGTGAGAGATAAACGTCGTCTTCATGAACAAGCTTAGCATCGTATATAACTTCAATTTTTTTTCATGTGCACAGAGGAGTACCGGTCTAATTAAAGTCTTGTAGATGATCAACTTTGTAGTTCGGGGCACTTTTTTGAAGTAAGCACGATTGCCAGCCATAATGCGCCTTTGTAATTCTCTGCTGGTGTCGTTATCGGCGACCACCATCACCATCGATCTGAACTCGTGGTAGAAGCTTACATTGCCTTCTCGTGAGCCTCTTCCCTTCATGTAATTTGTTTCCAGACGCAGTAATCACAAGCTCAAACCAACCAGCCGTAGCCTAAAGTATGATTTATGTTCCCGACATCGTCTTAAAGTCACGTGCTACGATATCAACGTCGTCGGTGAAGCCAGAGAGTTGGAAAGACTTCTTGTAGGTCGTGCCACTCATGTCTGTCCCAGCTTTTTGAATCACTCCCAAACAATGCAATGTTAAACAACAAACACGCCCTACAGGGTGTGAAGAGTCAAAAGCCTTAGAACTACTTTGTGGGTGCGGGATGTCTCAGGCTCCAAGGGTGGTCCATGTGCCGGGGTCGTCCCCAGCAACGAACGGAACGACAAGAGCGGTACGAGTGACGACGCCTCTAGAGGCAGGGAAAATTTTTGGACCAAACTTTCTGAAAAAAAGAGATAGACTCAGAATTCAAAAAGCAAATCTAAACCTGGCACAAAAGCGGAACGGTGGTGAAGCCCTCATCGTGAAACCTGATGAGTCTAATTACTCCAAGGTCCTCAAAGCGATGTGTGGCGACGCTAAGTACGCGGATCTGGTGAAATGATCCTAGAACTTACGAAGGATACAAAGCTGAAGAGCCTTTAAAAAGCTGACTAAACAAGCCTTGAGAGCGGGAGTGGAGAAACGCACTATAGTCACGTTAGTAACTCTCCAGTGTAAAAATGAGAACGAGATCACGGAGGCTAGCGATATCTCCACGGCCATCAAGGCCCAGGCTGGGTCGAGGTAACCCCAATAACTGGAAAAGGGTCCACTCAGGACCCAAGTGGCCACGATACGGCTGGGAGTAGCCGCCACAGGCTCAGCTGTGAAAGTGGCGAAACTCCAGGTGGGGTGGTTTGTTTGCACCAGCCGTCAGGGGCATGGTTTAAGTGTCTCAGGAGCGAGCATATGTTGTGGGAGTGTAAGGGCCCCGATAGGAAGGAGGGTTGAGGAAGGAAAGGCTACAAGGCTCGGGACTGTAAGGAGCTCCCAAATGCATAACGTTCTCTGGGAAATCAGACAACAAGCACGTTACGGGAGGACTCAAGTGCCAGGTCTACAAGGGTAAACCACGAAGCTAATCGCAGTGAAGATAATCCAACTAAACCTGACCCACTCTGAGGCAGCTCATCAACTGCTTTTACTGGCAGTTCACGATTCGGCAACGGATATCGCCATAATATCCGACCCACATCGCATCCAGCCCGGTAATGGCAACTGGGTTGCGGATAGGTCCAATATGGCGGCATTATGAAAGACAAGCAATTTCCCGGTACAGAAAGTAATGTCTACCTCAAAAGAGGGCTCCCCGCTTGTAAATGTGAATGGAGTGTTCTTCTGCAGCTGTTATGAGCCGCCAAGGTGGTCGATTGACCAGTTTTCAGAAATGTTGGGCACCCGCCTTACCAACCCAAGTGGCCCGACAAGCAGACGAGGACTCCGCATCCACAAATTAAATTCTGATACGAATCTGCGATGAGAAGAACGGGCTGCAATACGGCTTTTGTTGAAACAACAGCCCGAAGGTAGTGCTCGAGTACTTTAAAATCAGCCAATCAGTGACTTAAACAAAACTTGGATCAAAAACTATACCCGCGTTTATCTTATCTTATCGGGAGTCCCGACTCGGGACAACTTTTCGTCGACTACTATGGATGATGCAGTGTACAAATTACGATATAACTAGACGACCAACTTTCTGAACGCGAGTTTCTGTTTCTTCTAGAAACATTGATTTTTGTGAACAAAATACAAAAATCGATTTTAACTAACTTTTTTACATGAAGAATGTTATGATTAAGTACGTGTAAACAAACCTCCTTGTATTAAGAGCAGATGATAAATAGGAAGTCGCACATTTGTCTTTTTGTTTTTTGTTTCTCTCGGAAATGTTACTAAACTATCGTAAAAAGTGGAACAACTCAATTTTTACGATAATCTATTAACATATCAGTGTGATAAACGCTGCAATGCAATTCCACTCATTTGATGAGCAAAATGAAACAAACTATGCCGTGAACTATCTCACTCACCTTTCAACCCCGAGGTAACGCTCAACAGCCCCCAATCGACGCTGACGTCGAAGAAGAGCTCGTTCCGTGTCACAAAAGTGCTGCCGTTCGATCCAACTGCGAAGCCCCACTGAGTACGAAGACGTCGTTGGTGTTCCGCTTCCTTCGGACGGTTGACCATAATGAATTACCGGCGGTAGTCGTTGATGAGCTGACTGCACTCTCTTCCCGGACTCAATCTTCCTTCTTTGGTGGCCCCGACGATGACTGGAGCTGACCGCCGACGAGGACTGACGATGAAATGACGGTTGACGAGGATCAGGTACAGCTTGTGTACTTGCCCCAACAGTCGATACGGAAACAACGGAGGACTCTCTTCGCATAACAGGAACCGATGCCGGTGGTTGTCTTTTGTTCAGCGACACCGGCGAACAATCCATACGAGAACGAAGATCTTCGGCACCGGCGGATCGTGGGTCGTCTCGGATCTGCACCTCAGGTCGGTGGTGCATATCAGACGATTGATGCTGGCAATCTGCGACGTTCTACATTTCCAGCAGACTGTTGACAGTTGATCTGCAAATTGAAGAAGAAAACGCTCTTTAATATTCAAGACCAAACCAATCCCATTCCCAGCTTATCCCACGAACTAACCCGCCCAATTCCAGATCCATTAATTCAACCTTTCTATTGCAGAACACGTCCCCCTCCCCCACAGCAAAAAGTTGATTTTAATTCTTAAAACCCCAAAAATCGATTTTACCCTCCACTCTCTGACGACACGACCGACTTTAAGCCCATGTTGATACCCTCTTCATCCCGCCATTTCTACACCCCATTAAAATCTCTACCGAACGATAATGACATTTACGCTGAACTGTCTCGTGCTGTTGAATTGGGCATCGCATCTCGAGCAAGCACAGCCCGGCCGCTTCCAGTTCATTTTTTGCTCCTGCAGAAATCAAGATTCCCTACGGAACCACTATCCGAGACCGGGTGATTCCTGACCATACTCAAATGGAAGCAAACCACCGACAGTATCACATGTGCCGCCGACCGGAGGGTTGCCACCACATACACTCTCATGCGGGTAGTACCTTCTAAAATACCCTTTCAACCCCTCGCATTTTTCCTTCATTGAACGAAGCAGCAGCGTGGTCGGGTTTCGAAGAAATTATACGCATTATTATGATAATAATCAAATTTGAAAGGGTAAAACAAAAGAAATCGATGCCTGCATGCCCTGCGTCGCAGCAGGCCGGGTGATGCGGCGAGGAGTGTTGTTACCTTCGATACGTAATGGTTGGCTGGATAGGACTGAGTAGGCGATGTGTGTGCTGCAGCGATGCCTGCGTGTTGATTAGGAAAAGTCGGCAAGGGTCCGCTAGAAGGTGGAGGTGATTTTAATTTCGACAAGAGCTAGGTTCCCTTCGATCTGGATCCAATCCTTTATGCTCGTATGCGTGTACGCACATTGCATCTGGACAAAAGTTGTTGGTTTTAGAGATTTGAAACCCAGGGGCGCTCGAGGGATTCTTATGGCGGTACTTTTGCGCCGACTGGGAGAGTGAGTGTGAAGCACTTGTGATGCTTCTCAGTCAGAAATAGGGAATTGATTAATTATGCGTATTTGTGCGTGTGGTGCCCCTCTTTAGTGCGAACGGGTAATGGAAATTAATGGATTATGGACATGAATGCCTTTGGGGAAGGTGTGCGTTAGGTCGCTTCTTGGATCTGGATTTTACACGGCTCTTTACGGTTCTTAGGAGTGAAGCAATACCGATTACAAAACAAATATATTTTGAATCAAATATGAAAACAATTTGTAAATTTTGATTCAAGATTGCCACGATATTAGATATGAATTGTATATCTAGATATACAGTAACCGCCAAAATAAAGTGCCCACTTTTCTCATGAACACGCTTCATCTCTGAAGTTTTTGAGAAACTCATTATATCGTAAACATATACTTTTCTAAGCATGATAATATTATTATTTTAAAGATTGCATGTGTGTTTTTGCAATGGATAATACACATTTTTGCAAAATTATTTTTGGAACCAAACGTGGTGTAAATTTGGTGTGTCATAATAAAGTGCCCAATTGAAAATAATTTATGTGTATGTAATTTTTACATTCAAACGCCCCTCGTATTCAATTTTTTGACGTTTCCAAGTGTTTGTTGATCTTCTTACGGATTTCAGTTGTCGGTCAGAAAGATTCAGTGCGAGTTATCTAAATAACCATGGATAATACGGAGGCAAGCAAAACTATTCCCTTGCAGATCCGAAAATGTGTTATTCGTGACATCGAGAGAGGTGAATTGCATCGATTGGTGATTGGTGAAAACAGCAAAGCAGCGGTTACCAAACTTTTCGCAAAGTACAAAACCTATGGTTCAGTAACTGATCGCCCAGGAAGGGCGAAGGAAACGTAGAACAGATTCCCGAACAGATGCGAGAATCATTCGAGAAATTAAGAAAATTCCGAAGGTTACCCTCAGGGAGATCAAGGAAGTGATTCAACAACCGATCTCGGACAGTACTCTACGCAGAAGGATCACTGAACACGGTATGAAGAGCAGGTTTTGTAAGAAGTTGCCTTTTATTAGCAAAGTCAACAAAGCGAAACGGCTCAAATTTGCCTTCAGAATATTGGAAGACTGAGTCTTAATTTGAAGTGTTTTAACGCCAAAAAATGAGCTCGTGTTTGGCGTAAACCTGAAGAGGCGCTTAATGATTGACATATCCAGGGCACAGTTAAGCATGGTGGAGGTAACGTGATGGTGTGGGGGTGTTTTTCTTGGGCAAAAATCGATGGTAAAAATCGATGGTATTATGACAGCAGATTCCTACATCGACATATTGCGTGAGCATTTTGAGGTTTCGTTAGTTAAAACTAAGCTGGAAACCCCAAAGCATACCGCGAAGAAGTCAAAGTCTTCCGTTCTTGCCGTATTAAACCTATGGAATGGCCCCCACAGAGTCCACACACTTAGAAATTATGAATTTTACACGAGACCTAATCCATGTTTGTAAATAGTCGTGGAACGTAAAGTCGGGAATCGTAATAGTTGGGGGTCGTAAAGAAAGATTTTGTGTGAAATTATGTCTCTTGAAACTGACATATACGCAATTTGACAAAAGATGTGTTCGGTTGAATTTATTTTCTCATCTCTTTCAACACATTCTTATGCGCTAAAGGACGCTTGCATGTGTCGGTCTCAGGGA
Source organism: Aedes japonicus (assembly GCA_034211315.2). Taxonomy (NCBI): domain Eukaryota; kingdom Metazoa; phylum Arthropoda; class Insecta; order Diptera; family Culicidae; genus Aedes; species Aedes japonicus. Next base: position 27,334 of record JASCZW010004173.1, on the reverse strand, counting down.
CAGAAATTTACACGAGATTTTGGTAGTGTGCAGATCTGAACCCAATAGAGAATCTGTGGGCCGTCTTGGGTTCATCTGTGGGCCATCTAGGACAAGAGTTACCAACAAATATAACTATTTTCAAGCTCATGAGATCGCCTAGGAAGATCTTGACCCACAACACCTGCAGAATATGGAGGAGAGTATGCCGAAACGTTTGCATAAACTTTTGAAGGCCAGGGGAGGACACATCAACTACTGATCACTCAACAGACTGGATCTACAACTTGTTTTTTAAAGAAAATATTTTGACATGCATAATTTCTACTATAGTTTGATCTTTCTCAGAAAAAAAAATGAATTTGCAGGACAAGTGTTTTTTTATGTTCCAGACAAGAAAAAAACATAATAAATATGCCATCAAAACAACAAAACTTAGAACCTTTCACTTATTTTACAATTTGCTGCTCAAAAAGGAGAAACTGGGGTAGGTGGGCATTTTTTGGCGTTGACTGTATGTATTGCTAAATGAAAATCCAAAAAAATATTCTCAAACGCATAGATATAAAAGAACGGAAAAAGGAAACTCAAAAAAAAAAAATCTCGAACAATGTAATGAAATATGCCTGACTTATTACAATTAGAGTTTACTTATATGTTTGTGCATTGACAGTTATATGCATTCTGATTAAGTTTCAACTAAATCGATTCACTAGAAACCGAAATTTTTGTGTTCAATAAGGCAATTGGTATTTGGATATTTGGCCATATACATGAATCTTAATCTCCTGATTTTAAATGGATAAATGTATTACACATTATTTTTAATAATCTAGAAGAAATATGTAGTTCTTTCAAAAGTTACCTGCTTTTGAAACGATTCACAGAAACCTTCCATGACGATACATATTCCTGTATCCGGAAGCAAACTTCAGAATGAAGCGCTTGCTCGGCTTACCACTATTTTGTGAGATTGTTCCTTTTTTTTCAAACATGAGCAGTTCTGTAGAGTTTTACTGATCAACGAAATATAGCGCTGCATATTTGACGAAGCATGTTCCGTTATCCAGAAGCAAACTTCTGATTCATGCGCTTGCCCGGTTTTAACCTCTTATGTTATATTCTTAATTATTAAAAACTTCGAACATAACAATTTGAATGACTTTGTAAAGACTATTGCTGCTAACTTGGCATCAGAAGGAAAATGAAGATATTCTTTGATTTTGACTATTTCGTTTCCACATTTTCATTGTTTAACATATAAGCTCAGAGAAATATAAGGCACTTGAATTTTCAAACATGAATTGTGTTAATCTCTAAAGTTTCTGAAAGAATGGGTAGGGAGGAAACAAAAAAATCAGGCCTCCAGCAAGAAAACTGCATTGTAAAGTATCTACTCCCAAAATTTGTGTTTGCCCAAACGCCGATTCCGCCAAACGTCCATTTGACCAAACGTCTCTGTGCCAAACGTGGGATCATTGATACACACAAGATCTTGAAAATAATTCCTGACCATTATGAAGTCTTAAGAAAATGTTAAATGTACTTTGCAAAGATCTCTGATAGCAAATTAAGACCAATTTTTGTGATCGAATTTTTATTTGCATGAGATTTGTCATTTATTGTATAAACTTTAAAACTGTTTGATAACTGAAAATAAAGATTAGTTATTTCCATTTAATTCCATCTAACTCTATTGATGATCTTAAAAGATACGCGTATTTCGACTACGTCTGTGCAGACTTTTTCAGTGTCGTGTACTAATAACTCGACAACGTAACCAAATCTCATCACAATTTGTGGTGAAAGTTTCAGCGGGGTGAAATCCGAAGTTTTTGAGTTATTTGTTAGGGAAAATCTAGGGGAAAACAACACGCACGTTTCGAAAAATAATGTTGTTTAATATTGAGGTACACCTATAGTCTCAAGTCGACAATTTTTTGCAACCATTCTAAAGAGCAGAATTAATGAACTTATGATTTGAACATTTTCATTTGGGTGGAAACCCGAAAAGCCAGGATGTTGTATATTGGAGATAGGACCTAAACCGAATGAACCAAAACGAGCATCCTCACGATTATTCCAGTAAAATGTCGTAGTTTAGTAAGTATTCCTAACAACGTTGGACCCTCCTTACTTTTAATGTAATATCCAGTAGTGTTTGTAGATTCACGCCCATACCCAACTACGCAAAGCTTATGAATATAGATCAATTGGACAATACTGATCCTCATTTTGATGATAGCAACTTTTTAACTATCCCACCCGCTATCATCCCGGTCGAATCCGTCTTGATCGCAAACATCTCGGCCTCTAACATCCTGGCCTTTTGGATTGCCACCATATGAGCGCTGAATAGAAATTATCAGACGAAATTGGGATTGCTACTACCTTATTTTAATGTGATCATCAATCTCCCATAAAAGTTCATCAGCACAGAAACCTTGCAATATTCAGTTCAATCTTCTACTGTCCTGTTCTGCCAAATGGCCGTTGGCTTGATGGTGTTCGGTCTGATGTAATTTGGCCTTATTGAATTCCGCCATTCGTCCCTTGTAGGGACTACACCTTCAAATCAATGCAATTTTAAATAGCAAACACGACAGTTCATTTTTATTTCGGTGTAATATAGACTATTCCGATATGTGATTAATTTGTAAGAAGCAAATAATTTCTCATCTCCATGCGAAGCGCTAGGAGTGTCCTTCCGTATAGGGCAACGGCAGGCTTTGAAATTGAAAGAAACAAGTTTGAAAACGAGCGGAGGGCATTTGAACGGTAGAAGGCTATTCCGATAGTTACAAATACAATTATGGTTAATCGTCAATTAAAAATGCGTGCAGTATTTAAGCAACTTTTTACTGCGTCCTGTTGATTACATCCATCGAATTGTGCACAAACGGTGCACCGTGAGTGGTCTTTCGATCAGAAAACTGGCTAAGCAAGAAGGAGTGAGCATCGGATCAGTTCTAATCGCATTACGGAAGTATCAAAAACAATGCTCTTTCATAGATTCCCCGAGACGGAGTAGAAAACCCGATCCCACTGACACTACAATCGACAGAAAGGTACTACTTCAAGCATCATCCTTCAGCATCTGTCCAAAATGTGGCGAAAAAAGTTAAATACTTCGACAACTAATGTTATGCGTGTAAAGGAGAGAATGGGCCTGCAGACTCGTCGGAAGCAGAAGCTGTCAAAACTAAGCACCAAACAGGCTGACTCTGTGAAACCGAGGGCTCGAAAGGTGTATGACAAACCGGTAGCCAAAGAATCAGGCGGTGTGACTGTGGACGATGAAATCTACATAAAACTCTGCCCAGACCAAAGATTTATACCTCGCTGAAGGGAAAGGATGTTCCTGGATCAATGAAATTCACACCGGAAAATTCGTCTAAAGGGTGTTCCGATCAAAATTTGGTCAAACAGTAATGTGTGTGACTTGAAGTTTTTATTAATAAGTCTAATTCTTTTACTTTTTCAAGTTCAGTTAATACATAATACAGGAGAAATATTCGGCTAAGCTTCCTTTATACCTAATGCGAATTGCCGGGTCATTTGTTTAAAAGCTGCCATAAGATTTTGTACAGTCTCCTTATCCACTTTATTCGCCACAGAAAGCCAGTTTTCCTTGAACTGTTTCTCGTTCTCAACAGCTTTTTGAGCCTTCTCAAGGTTCCGCTTGACGATAGACCACTATTGTTCGACTGGGTGGAGCTCTGGCGTGTTGGGAGGTTTCTTTTCCTTGGGCACCACTTGAACGTTGTTGGCAGCATACCATTCGATGGCCTTTTTTTTCGTAATGGCAAGATGCCAAATCCGGCCAAAACAGAACGGAACAGTTGTGTCGCTTCAGGAAAGGCAGTAGACGTTTTTGTAGGCACTCACACAGATAAATTTACTGGTTGACGATTCCACTCGCAATATGAACGTTGTCACAGGTACCGATGGCCTGCCACACCAGATATTGCTTCGCGAACTTTGAAAGTTTAATGTCATGAAAATATCTGTCTTCTTTCTCCGTCAGGTTGCCGTATAAAATTCCTGTCCAAGATGCTGTTTATAGTTTGCGTTGACGTAAGTTCCATCGACCTGTACCACGCAATCAAAGTTCGCCAGCATCGTCGTGTACAACTTTCGAGTTTTGTTTATCGTCGTGATTTGGAGTCACCAGTTTCTCGTAAGTTGACAGCCCAGATCGTTTTTTAGCTCTATCCACGGTTGCAGGCGCCACTCCCAGCTTATTTGCGAAATCTCGGACGGAGAGGTTGGGGTTTTGCTCGAAACAGCGGGCAACTCTTTTTGTCGTCGCTGCGGCCTCCGGCTTTCGATTTCCCCCCGATCCAGCTTTCTTGGCTGTTGACAAATGTTCACCGAACACTGTTAATACGTTGGTAACAGTTGATTTAGCCACATTCAACAATTTCGAAAACTGAGCGTGAGCGTAGTTTGGATTTTCGCCATGCACGTGCAAAATTTTGATGCGTTGCTTCTCTTTCTTCGACGACATTTTGATAACTGAAGTGCTAATCTCAAAATCAAAATAGAGGCATGATGCTACACGCACACATCTTCAAATGAGGGTGTCAAAATTTTTTCAATGCACGATGAAAGGAAATGCGTCAAGTTTAAGTCGACCAAATTTTGATCGAAACACCCTTTAATGCTAGGCAAACGTGGTAGGAAATTGACAAGGAGCTCGTATTATTTGAACCACCAATACGCCTTCGGTCAGAATAACAGAGAGTGAATTTTATTTTCTCGTTTGATTACTATAACTTTTGTGATCCTAACACTGGCTCTAAAACCCAGTCGGTCAGCTCTCGAGGACTCAGAACTCTTAGAACTCTGATTTTTGTTCTATAGTACTACTAAATGCATCATTTCAGTATATTTGCACTTGGGATTTCAAAGTTTACCCTCGAGTTAAGTAGTTTATGAAATTAGTTTTATACTTCCAGATGTATAGAAAAAAATAACCCAAAAGTTGGTGTATATCCTGGAAAGTTCAGAAGTAGACTTCCCAGAGCTTCGGGAAGATAATTTCTAGAAGTTCAGGAAGAGACTTCTTCGAAAAAAAAACTTCTCCGATGGTCAGGCAGAATCTTTTTAGAAGTGTTGGAAGCAAAAAGTACCTCTAAAAATTCAGAACCAAATACCTTCGAAGTTCAAGATTATAATTCCCAGAATTTCAGGGCAGAACTTCCCCGAAAATCAGCGAAAACCTTATCAGAGCTTCAGAAAGAAGTTTAGGAAGAGGACTTCTTTGAAGTTTGGAACTTTCCAGAGGTTTTGAAGTTCAGAAAAGGACTCTCCAGAAGTTCCGCAAAAAACTTCTCAAAAGATTATTTGAAACTTCCCAGAAGTGCCAGACAGGTTTTCAAAAGCTCAGAAGAGAGGATTACAGAATTTCAGAATGAGGATTTCTCAAAATTCAGGAAGAAACCTCTCTAAAGAACAGAAAGAAACGTTTCATGAGCATTGGGGGTACTTCCTCTTAGTTTGAGCAACCATCCAATAGTTCAAGAATAAACTTATCCAAAAGTTCTGGAGAAAACTTCCTACAAATTCAGAAGAGGACCTCTCAGAAGTCCAGGAAGAAGCTTCAAGAACAAATTTAAAGGATTTTTCCTAAAAATTATGAAGAGCACTTTCCCAAAGTTCAATAAAATTTTCGCAATTATAAAACTAAACATTTCAATAAGAAGTTATTGAAAAGTTTTCAACTTTATTCCTTTGAGAAATCCACTAATTTGTCAGAAAGAATTTCAATTAATTGCTTTAATAGTTTCTGAAATCTAAAGAAAATTAGCTGAATTGTTAATGTTTCAGAGTTGGTCTCTTTTCGTGCGCCCTCACTTTTGTATTTGAAAAAAAAAACCCTTAATTGAAGACAAGGACGTCGAGCAACATCATCTGGCGTTAACAACGAAAATTTTTGTAAATTTGCATGCAATAGACCTGATTTTCCAACTTTGTGCATGCGATATCACAAAGACTACATGATTACTTTGAACCGTGTAGTATATCTTTGCCATCGATGAAAAAATCTAGACAAATAAGACATGGCCATCATTTCATCCCTTGAAAACTTGCGTGGAATCAATCAGAATCTAAATGTATATTGAACTCCTACTTTAGGTAGTTCAATAGGCATGTACTGAAATTTGGAGAGACATTGACAGTTTATCAGTAACGCTGCACAAATATTTGTCACACAATCTTGCCTATGATCTGGCGTATTTCCTAGACTACTTAGCTACAACTGATTTTAGTTCGAAACACCAATCTGTAGAAGACCACATCCCTCTTCCCACTGCGGTTGACTATGTAAATTACTTTCTCTACCCAGCTCATCGCAAAAATGCACGCTCCATCGCCAGATACGAGACGACCTGTTTATGGTTTTCATGGTTTTATTCGTTTATGGTTTTATGCCTGAAGAACGAGGAATGCAATTTGCAAACCTAAAATTGTGCGTCACACTTCCCCATTGCCTGGCCCGAGCCTTCGGAACTTAATCATTCACGAACATCTCGGAAATCAAACAACGACACAGAAAAACCCCGTCACAAGCCTCCCTCACTATCCGAAAAACAGTTGACACTGGCACGTCCCTCCCCCTCCCACCACACTCCCAAATCAGCCGACCAGGACAACGATGACGACAACGAAGGGTATCTGTTTATTACCGTTATTATCTGCCTCCTCCCGTCCCATCCCGTTCCCGAAAGCCCACCGTACTCACCTCCTACGCCGCTGCTGCCTGTGGGCAGGCCTCCGGAGCAAACGATGAAACCCCCGATTTTAAGCCGTCTTATTGTTGCACTAGTTTTCCTTTATTGTTGTTGATTTTCACTGTCCCCCCTCCACCATCCTTTCTTTCTAGGATTCTTCGGTAAATCCTAGGAACATCACACTACCTGTTTGCCACCACCGACCCCACTCACTCACTCACTCCCCCCAAACACCCAAGCAGCGTCTTCTCACCACACTCTCTGCAAGGAATCACGTCCCGTCGGTCCCACACACCGAAGAGCACAGAGCGTCGCGCGGTAAAAATTAAAAAACACACACTGCTCCTACTGCTGTGGGCTAGTCGGAATCCTTCGCTTTCGAACGGCAGGATATCTACCTGTCGGGGCGCGCGCGAAAATATTACGGTGGCGTTGGCTAAGTTTGCAACTAAACTGCGGACCCAACAGCAGCAGCGAGAGACAGAGAGCAGCGGTTCAAGTTTGCAGAAGCCCCCGATCGGCCGACGACGTCATGGCAAGGAGCTGGAAGGAAGAAGCAACCACCGAAATGTCCAGGATGACTCCGGGTTTCACCGAACCCCTTGGAATTCCTTTCCGCAAAAAGTGGTGCAAAAATACGGTTTCTGCATCCCTTCCTCGCCACTTGGTGCTCCATCCTGGAGCACGATCCACACTCGTCCAGAGCCGAAGTGGATGAACTTTTTTCCGCAAGACACCCCCTCTCTCTTCTTCCACGTTAACCTGAGAAGAAAAAAAGGCGTTTGGATTCCATCCGTCAGCGTTCTTTCGCTGTGCTTAATTGTATGCAGTTTCGTAGGATCTGAGCGGGACAACCGGATTTCTTCGGAAAATCCTCGCCCCAAACGTTCTGCGCAGGCCCCACCAACACGCATTCAAAGCAGGATGCATTTTCCGGAATGTTCATCCAAGGGATACACCCCCACATTGGGCTCGGTTGCCGCCGCTCGCTGCGAACTCCAGTATGCTGCGATGCTTCGTCGGGTGCGGAACAGTCGGAGCCGTCCTTGTGCGTCGCTCCTGTCCGCCACGTCCGACGTAATTTTTGTTCCCACGCTTTCACGATATGCCGACGGAAGGAAATCAAACAACGAATCGCATCCGGAAGTGGGTCGTTATCTGATAGGAGTGTTCGCTGCTCGCCGTTCAATTGTGCGGGGTCCCGGTGATTTGATAAGAATCAAACCGTTCGGAAGCGGATTGATGGGGGCGCATTAAAATTTGACGACAGAATTATGTTAATGAAATGTGGTTTCGTTCGTCGCTCGGCTTTGCGTGCGGGGGGTGCTGGAAATGAGCGGTCATTTTTCATTTTTGGCCAGCTTTCGTCCGGAACCAGCCGGCAAAGGTTGATTAGGACCGAAATCGGAAGGTTTTGCCGGTGTTAGGGAGGGTGGATCAACGTTGCTGATAGGCGCACATGGTCGGTCATTAGTTTGAGGAGATAAACAAATATTTCACCGTAAAGTGGCTGGTTAATGAAGACGGTTTCCTGGCGGTTTTGGCAGGGGAGGTGCTGTGTGGAGTGGGGAAAGGTATTATTTCAGACTGAAGGCTTCATTAGTGCCTAATCTTGGTCGTGCTGTTGTTTGGATAGTTGGTGGAGGCAATGGATTGACGTCGACAAGTCGTTGCTTTGAGGAAATGTGATCCAATTTCACAATTTTTACGAAAGGATCTGAATCTGGATTGAGCACTTGAGGTCTCCAGATGTTTCTAACGCTTTAACTTTAATAAGCGCTGCGATCTCATATATTAGTTGTTTTTGGATTGAGACATTACTTTTGAAAATCACTGATGTTAAGTCGCAAGGACATTTTCTCGACCTGTGAATAAAACAAGAAGGTTTTTATTTCGAAATAAATTATCTCTAAAAGAAAATGTCCAAGCTGAGGGTGGGTCATTCTGCGACATATGATTAGCTTATCTCATGTAAAAATCATTTAAATTCTCTAGGTGTTGTTGGATACCTACGAGTCACAGTAGTGAAATTAATTTAAAGCCATATTCTCAAAGGTATTCTTTTGCGACCATGGAATGCCAACGTCAAAGTGAGTTTTTGAACTCAACTAATCTTCCGAATGCATGCCTTGCTCTGAAATGGCCGGTTTGTCGTGCCGCAAGGGCTCAGTAGGGATTCTTGGTCAAGATCCGAAGCTAAGAGTCAGTTCCATTGTGGAAAAATCACATCAAGTTTTTCTTCCACCTGATGCAGAGGATCGTGTGCCTGGAGGTCACATTGAGAATTTTATTATTCACATTACGTTCATAGTTGCAGTGCGCTTTGGGATCATTCTTGCCTTAGATCCATCCTAATAACATGGAAGGACCTTACGGGAAATAGAGTCAAAATACATTTTTTTTTGTTATGATATGATAATATATCTATATACTATAAGGTTTTTTGACACGGGGGGTACGTTCCACTTTTACTATGAAACCGCGTAAAAAAAGACTAAATAGAGTTGATCAATTCACATGCATAAACATTGTAAATTACTTCAATTGTTTGCATGTGTAACCTTTTAATGGAATGGTTAGAATCCAGTTTTTGGAATTTTGAGTATTTGTATGTATGTAGGTAAGGTAGCCACCAACCCTTCTCAGACCTTGGGGGCTATTCATAAACCACGTAGACTTTTCTGTGGGGAGGGGGGGGATTGGCAAAAGTCTACGCTCCATACAAACAAATGTATGGAGGAATGTCTACGAAGGGGCGGGGGAGTTGAGATGTTCAAAAATGAGTCTACGTGGTTTATGAAAAGGCCCTTGTCATGTATGTAGCCCCATTTAATAGCAAGATCAAATTGAGCTACCGGTTTGTGTTCACAGTAACGCTGTATGAAGGGCTTAAAGCGGTGGAGTGGACCGGTAAGCAGAGACACTTACGCGAAACCGGCGGGAACATAAGATTCTCCTTCCAACGATATGATCCAACAAATCGAATAGCCCAATTCGCAATACTTTCTACGAGATGGCTTGTTAAGAAGGGCGCGTCACTCTCACTGAAACTGTTGGAGTAAAATTCACAGCATCACAATAGAATCGGTAAAATAAAGAAAGTGACAATCCTCGTTCCCTCCTAGACGTCGGTTGTCATACCACTCCATTGTCCAATTCCAGCTTTAGTGATACCTTAATGCTCCCCCCCTTTCCAATACATATCTAATGTCATGTTTAGTAGTATATAAAATATAGTGAATGAATATTATAATGATAAATAAATTAGTGTGTTTGCGAGTAGGACCAATTGCACCCCTATCCGACTACAAACCTGTAGTCGTCTATCATCCAACTTAAAAATAAATTGCTTCATTGCCTATTGTCCACATGACCTGCACTATCAACGATAATTAGGCTTTTGGACGTTTAATCACCTTTTTTTTCTAGCACATGCAGAGGAATGATGGTTTGTTTTCCTCCAAAAGATGTTCCTTCTTACTTGCACTCCATTGATCTAAATGGCGCTGTAGTGTGCGTGCGTTCAAGGTCACTAAGCTTAAGGGGATGTACACAAAACATCCAAGAGCGGAACATACTTTTCGTAGATCGGGTGACGGAGGTACATCAATGACGTCACCCGTATAATTCTACAGTGGTGAATTTGGTTGCCGCTGATAACGGATGATAATAGAGCGTGAGCAAGCTCTCATCCTGACCCGAACGATATCATCGCACACGGCGATCGAGATCAGATGATGACTGGTTGGAGATCGAGTCGACAGAGCAAATCGAACCACCGAGTGCGATCAGAGGCTGCAAGCGCGCGGGCAATTTTTAATCCGGTTGTGTGTTTAGACTCAAGTGAAATAAATATTTTAGAATAAGTGCAAATAAATGTAAAGTGTTAAAGTACGTGTTTACCAATAAATGTAGTGTTTGTAATTGTTATTAATAATTCCAGTGTGTGTCAATTGAGCGACGGAGAAACCCACAGAGGGGAGAACGAGTTCAGCCGTACCATCTCAATTATTCACCCAACCCAACCCATACATCATCCTACGAATCGTTGTCGAAGGCGGAAAGTAGGTTTGTGGATTCCTTAACATAGTGAATGAATATTATAATGATGAACAATACAGTGAGTAAATATAAAAATTATGATAACAATTCCATTTGTGAACTTAAAAGTTTAGACAATGTAGCTACGTGAAAAAAAAGGATTTAAAAATGTTCAACATAACTTGGGATATCCATTTTACATCACTTGGGAAGTATATCTATATATATATATATATATATATATATATGTATATATATATATATATATATATATATATATATATATATATATATATATAAATATATATATATATATATATATATATATATATATATATATATATATATATATATAAAAATGTATTTCGAGTCTGTCTGTAAGTCTATCTATCTGAACCTAATAGACGCGAAAACTACTGAACGGATCGGCGTGATATTTTGTATGCAGGGATTTTTGGGGCCGGGAAAAGTTTTTATGATAGTTAAAGACCCCTCCCTTCTCTGGAAAGGGGCGCTCCCATACAAATGAAACACTTATTTCTACATAAACCGAACACTAATCAAGCAAAAGAAACCTAATTTAGCATGTGTGAGGTTATAAAGGCAAGAAAGGTATCTATGATGGTTTCAGATCCCTCCCCATCCTGAAAGGGCCCATACAAATGAAATACTCTGTATGATATATTCTGTATAACTCGACAACTAATCAAGCAAATGGAACCATATTTGGCATGCGAAGGTTTTTGAAGATATATACTGTTTCAATGCTGATTTGAGACCCCTCCGCCTTCTGAAAGTGGAGAAAGGGACCTCCAATATAAATGAAACACATATTTATGCATAAGTCGAGAACTAATCCAGCTAATGGAACGAAATTTATCATATGGAGGTTTTTGAGGGAGAGAAATGTTGCTATGGAAATTTGAGACTCTTACGCCTTCTAAAAGTGTGGGAGGGGGGGGGGGTCTCTCATACAAATGAAACACAAATTTCTGCATAACCTGAGAGCTAATCAAGCAAATGGAACCAAATTTGGCATGTGGGAGTTTTTGAAGGCAAGAATGTTTCTATTGGGGTTTGAGATCCTTGCCCCTTCTAAAAGGCAATGATTGTATGGCGGTTTGAGACCCCTCCCCCCTCTGGAAGAAAGGCTTCCATCCAAATGATAAATAAATTTCCAAAAAAACAACCAGAAGCTTATTCCGGTAAAGTTTCAGTTCATTAAGGTAGGCATAAGCAGTGCACGCATCAAGTTCAGCTAGTAGCATATAAAGCGTAGCAAACTTAAAATTTCGATGTGCTGTTCCGTTTCCTTACATCGCAATTACATTTTGTATTGAGTCTCATAGGTACGATAGTGATTTAAATTAAATTAATTGAAATGCAATAATATCAAATCTTTTAAAAAATGTAATAATATCATATCATTTAATATCATAACATAAAAGAATAAACTGACTCTTATCTTCAGGTCCTAACAAAGAATCCCTACTGAGCTACTGAGCAAGGGCTATATCTTAACATGTTTGTATACTGTATGAAAGGGAAGGTCCATTAACAATGTCACGCAGATAAGAGGAGGAAAAATTTGAAGGTCCATACAAAAAATGTGACAAGGGGGGGGGTTTAAACACCAGATCCTGAAAATTTAATATGGCTATAAATAATTTACAATGATGATATGATGAAAATAAAACGATAGTATAGTTAAATACTACATACTATTGATATAACGATAAAGTACAGTTACTCGTCTCTCCCGCCTACTGTGGTGTCAGATGAGTAAAGCTCTAAAATGGCGAAATTTCCTAAGTCCGCTTTTGACGGTTGCAACTATACACTTTACTACACAACGAAAGAAATCACCTGCCAATCACCTGTCGGCCCAGCAAGACAGCAATACAAAAATCCAAGGCGAAATAAATTTCATATCAGTATGATTGCTGCAATGGGCGGATAAATCGTTGATAAATCTACAATTCTTGGGAATTCTAAGGATGATTCGAAAATAAATATCGCATGAAGAACAGTATATCCTCGACTTGCCGACTTGCTCCTGGACCGCAATAATCATCCGTAATGAATCCCACGGACACCTTAGTGATTCCTATCGACTTAACGAACCATTCGAACGCCACATGTCCCTATGGAAATTACACAAAAAAGAGAGCAGACAAATACAGTACAAAATAGTCAATGCAGTACAACCACAATGGAACCGATTATCACAAAGAGTTCAACGCAAGGGCATCACAAGTCCAACCTTCAATACATCAAATGCGTAGTGAGAGCAGCTACCAATCAGACTAAGGCCGGCATGGCCTCTGCTGTACACAGAAGTTGTCTCCATCCTATTCGGTCCATGGCTGTCACTCGTCAGCCTCGCCGTCTGCGGAGGGTCCGCAGGTCGCCTTCTACTTGATCGATCCACCTTGCTCGTTGCGCGCCTCTTCTTCTTGGCACGCCCGTCGGTTCGTTTCGAAACCATTTAACAGGGCTGTCGTCCGACATTCTTACGACATACCCAGCCCATCGTAGTCGCCCGATTTTTGCGATGTGTACGATTGGAGGTTCTCCCAGCTACTGGTGCAATTCGTGGTTCATTCGCCTCCTCCACGTTCCGTTTTCCATCCGCACTCCAACGTAGATGGTACGAGGCACCTTCCGTTCAAAGACTCTAAAGGCGCGTTGGTCCTCCACTAGCAATGTCCATGTTTCGTGGCCGTAGAGAACTACCGGTCTAATTAATGTCTTGTAGATGGTCAACTTTGTGGTTCGGCGAACTTTGTTCGATCTTAGCGTCCTTCGGAGTCCAAAGTAGGAACGACTGCCAGCCATAATGCGCCTTTGTATTTCTCTGCTGGTGTCGTTATCGGTGGTCATCAATTAGCCCAGATACACGAATTCGTCTACTACCTCGATTTCATCACCGTAGATCTGAACTCGTGCTAGGAGGCTAACATTGTCTTCTCGTGAGCCTCTTCCCTTCATGTATTTTGGTTTCGACGCATTAATCACAAGCCCAATCCTACCAGCTTCAGCCTTAAGTCTGATGTACGTTTCCGCCATCGTCTCAAAGTTACGTGCTACGATATCAACGTCGTCTGCGAAGCCAAATAGTTGGACAGACTTCCTGAAAACCGTGCCACTCGTGTCTATCCCAGCTCTTCGAATCACACCCTCCAGTGCAATGTTAAACAACAAACACGACAATCCATCACCTTGCCGTAACCCTCTCCGAGATTCGAAGGGACTCGAGAGCGTCCCTGAGAGCAGTTACTTACCAATAGACCGAAACCCTACAATCTCTCCTCACGTAAAAAGTGTAAACCCACCTTTACCCCGTCATCACTCAAGGAACTTACTAAACCTCTATCGCTTCCTGTTTTTCCCTTGAATGGAATTTAAAACAGCTCTCTTCTTTCCTTCTGGCTTTTTTCCATCCTTGCTTCCACTTTTCTACTTTCTCACATTCAAACCACTAATTATTCGGTTCGAAACTCATAATTTCGTATTTCTACTCCGAGTGAATGCCCATGTATGCAAACTGAACCTCCCAGTACAACACCGACGCACTTTTCTCAGCTAACCCTTCAAATGCCACCTAAAACACGCGGTTTTTCTTGATTTTTCTTTTTTCTTCGCTTGGCACTACCACACAACTAACACGATGCATCAATGTTTAATCTTCACCGGATCTTTCTACTCCTCCAACAAGTACAATCCTCCGTATGATCCGTACTCCCGGATTAGCCAAACTTCCTCAAAAACTTTCCTCCAACCAGCAGCGGCATCAGCAACCACAATTGCGTGGTTTTTGAAATTTTGAGTATTTGCACCAAATATTGTGATTTTTTTAATGACTGTTAGTCCAACACGGACAATATGATTCGAATAACGTGGCTGGGTAGCTCAGTAGTTACCCGTTCTGCTTACTGAGCAGATGGTCGGGAGTTCAATCCAAGGCCTGTCCCCTTCCTTGCCATTTGCCACTTGCTTCTTTCTATCACTACTAGATTTAAAATCAAAAGCAGTCTACTGCGCTTTCATTGATCCATGATCTAAAAATAACCTGCCTCACTAACACAAAAACTAGCGTTCCCTTGACAATTATGGAGACGCAGAGGTAAACACGGTGCCTAACCAATGATTGTCAAACTAATAATCCTTGCCCTCTCCCCGAAGACCGTGAGGACGTGGCCGGCGCCGGTACAGATCTATAAATATAATGAACTAGTGAACTTGTGCATTGAAGATGTAAAAACTACTCCAAGCTCCATCTATGTGGTTCTCTATGCAATTACACTAAAGGGTGTTCCGATCAAAATTTGGTCAAACTTTAATGTGTGTGAGTCGATCAAAGTTTTTATTGACAAGTCAAATTCCTTTTCTTTTTCAAGTTCAGTAAATACAAAATACAGGAGAAATATCCAGCTGAACTTCCTTTTTACCGAATGCGAACTGCCCGATCTTTCGTTCAACATCTGCCATAAGATTTTGTACAGTCT
This sequence comes from Aedes japonicus, assembly GCA_034211315.2. Classification (NCBI taxonomy): domain Eukaryota; kingdom Metazoa; phylum Arthropoda; class Insecta; order Diptera; family Culicidae; genus Aedes; species Aedes japonicus. The sequence goes on along the minus strand of JASCZW010004173.1, from coordinate 12,069 downwards.
CCTTGTCCACTTTATTCGCCGCAGAACGCCAGTGCTTTGAACTCGCTCACAACAGCTTGTTTAACCTTCTTAAGGTTCCGCTTGACGATGGCCCAATACTGTTCGATTGGGCAGAGCTCTGGCGTGTTGGGAGGGTTCTTGTCCTTGGGCACCACTTGAACGTTGTTGGAAGCATACCACTCCAAGGCCAAGATGCCAAATCCGGCCAAAATAGAACTGAACAATTGTGTCGCTTCAGGAAAGGCAGTAGACGTTTTTTAGGCACTCGCTCAGATAAATTTACCTCCTTACCCCGTCCGGTTGCTGTATAAAATTCCTGTCCAGGAAGCTGTTTAAAATCTGCCTTGACGTAAGTGTCATCGTCCTATACCACGCAATCAAACTTCAACAGCATCATCGTGTGCAACTTTCGCGATCGTGCTTAAGCCGACGTGTTTCGTTTATCGTCGCGATTTGGAGTCACCACTTTCTAGTAAGTCGACAGTCCGTTGTTTAGCGCGTTGTTTCGCTCTATCCACGGATGAAGGCGCCACTCCCAGCTTCTTTGCGACATCTCGGACGGAGAGGTTGAGGTGCCGTTCGAAACAGCGGACAATTCTTTTTGTCGTCGCTGTGGCCTTCGTCTTTCGATTTCCCCCCGATTAGCTTTCCTGGCTGTCAACAAATGTTCAATGAACACTTTTAATACGTTGGTAACAGTTGATTTAGCCACATTCAGCAATTTCGCCAACATGGCGTGAGAGTAGTTTGGATTTTCGCCATGCACATGCAAAATGTTGATGCGTTGCTTCTCTTCCTTCGGCGACTTCACGCACACATCTTCAAAATGAGGGGTGTGCAAATTGTTTCAAGGCACGATGAAAGGAAATACGTCAACTTCAAAACGACCAAATTTTGATCAAAACACCTTTTAGTTCTATTCAGTAACGGAGTAGCAACTACTAAACGCACGGTTTTAGTTCTTAAAAAATGGAAACTGTGATTCGAATGAGGTCGAAAAGTTGTTCCGTTCTAGAATTATCGTCGAAAACAAACCGTGTGAAAAAAAACGTGTAGAAATGACTTTCGTGTTTTTAAAAATGAATTTATGTCAGTCTGTCTGTCTGAATCTTAAGGTTCCAGGTTCAGGTTTCTGAAAAGGTTCCAATGATAATGAGAGATACCTCCCATCGGCATAACTCGTGAAGTAATCAAGTAAAGAAACCCAAATTTGGCATGTAAAGATTTCTAAAGACAAGAATGGTTTATAAGGTGATTTGAGACCTCTCCCCTTTCTGGATGGCGGGGCTCTCATATAAATAAAACATAAATTTGTGCATAACTCGAGAAATAATCTAGTAAATGGAACGAAATTGATCGGGTGGAGGTTTTTGAATGCAAAAAAGTTTCTTCTGTGGTTTGGAACCCCTCCTTTTTCTGGAAAAGGAGGTCTCCCAAACATATGAAGTACAAATTTCTGCATAACTCGAGAATTATCCGAACAAATGAATCTATATATGACGTGTGATGGTTTTGGTAGCAGACCGAATTAAACAGTACCATAGATTTACAATTAAATGTGTTGTAACCGTACAATAGAATCAAGAGTATGTACAATTGATCGTATTGTTCACGACGATAAGATAAAGTTAGGACTAACTGTTTCTACAATAGAATCTATTGTAAATTGAAATATCAACAATAGAATAAGGGGGTGGTTTGCATCTCTTAGCAATAAAAAAAATTCACTTTTTCCTGAACAAATTTGAATAAGTAACTATTAATTGTATTGTTTCACAATCGTTGAAAATTCTAGCATACGGGATGTATAGCAGATCTTTTGTAATTAAAATGTGAATTTTTGATTTGTCAGATACATGAACAGTAAAATTCATGGTCGGCAATAAATTTTGTTGTTATTGTATACCTATTATTAAATTGAAATTGTATTCTTCTTCTCTTGTCTGTGTGACCCTTATAGACTCGGAAACTACAGAACCGATCAGCGTGAAAATTTGCATACAGGAGTTTGTAGCCGGAAAAGGTTCTAATGATGGTTTAAGACCCCTTTCTCATCTGGAAGCGGGGACTCTCGTATAAATGAAATTTCTGCAAACCTCGAGAACTAATTAAGCAAAAGGAACCAAATTTGGCATGTAAGGGGTGAAACCGGTCTTAGTCAAGAAAAGAACTCATTTCGAAAAACAACCATATACGTGCCAGTTCCATTATATGTTCACTCATTCAGTTGAAAGTGTAGCAGCTTTCACACCATGTTCAGCTAGTCATTTCATATAAATTTTACTGTCTTTTGCATTATGTATTTCAGGTCTTCCAGGTCATCAGGTTTTGTATAGGTCATGAATTCAAAATTTGTTTTTTTTTCTCATGGCTGTCATACCTTGTTTAAATTTTCTGGTTCACAATGGATGCGCAAGTTTGTCTTCAGTTGTGACAAATCAGCAGGCAGTGCACATGTCATTTTCAGATCAAATCAAAATTTCCCTTCACTTACGTTTGCATTTAAAAAAATGGACTTTTTTCGGATGGTGATAAAAAAAAGCTAAGATAGATAATTGCTTTTAATAAATTTCCATGGAAGGTAATTATTTAAGATGACTTGAAAAAAAAATCTACGCCCTTGCGAGTGGCCTTCCGGCACTTAACCGGAACATTTTCCATGGCGGACGAAAACATGCGTGTACGCATGTTTTTGAGTTCTTTCTACGTTTTATTTATCAATTCCTCCTCAGTTTTTGCGACAAAATTGTTGAAGTAGATCTCACGCTTCAGGTTGGCCCAGAAATTCTCGATGGGACGCAGCTGGGTGACGTTGGGCGGGTTCGCTGACTTGGGTACCGCATCGATATTCAGCCGCTCCATCTATTCCAACGATCGCTTCGAGTTGCCAACTGACGCCAGATCCGGCCAGAACACCGCGTCTTCGCCCTTATGGTATTTCTTGATGAACGACGCAACTTCCGGTAGGCATTTCGTACTATAAATTTCCCCGTACACAGCCAGTCCGAAGCGAAAGAAGAGCGGCTTTGACATCCCCTTCTCGCTGATTGTCAGCCACGTGGGAACTTGGTGTGTGAAATGAACTTCACCTCGGAGCTCCCTTCCTTCGTGGGGGAAGTAAAATACGAAGTGCCCAGCCATTCGTTGCTATCCAGGGTGAGATAGTTCTCGTCGTCCATCACCACCACCACGTCACGATTTGCGGGAAAATCGAGTTGACCATCTTATTCAGCCGCTGCCGCTGCGTCATTGCTTGCAGCTCCGAAATCAGTGGACGTGACTTCCGCTTCCTGACATGTATGTTCATGTTCGCCAGGTGCTTCTACAATGTTTGGCCGGTTGAACCGACCTCCCGGCTAAGCGCACGCAACGAAATAGCCAGTTTTCCCTCGGTCTTCCTCTTCAGCATCCTTTGGAGCTACTTGTCGCTCAGGGTCGTCGGCCGTGCGAAACCGGACTTTCTTTTGATGCTCTGATTGTTGTCTAATAGTGCCAGATAGTGGATAGATGCCGGAAGTGCCGCACGATGTCCGTTGTCGACGCGGCGGGGTGCCGTTCTTTGAACACGCACACTTCTGAATGGAGTTGCTTCACTGTTTTTGCCATCACGGCTAGAGTTTGACTGATAGAGCTTTCAAATTTTGTCTGCTGACTCATGGGTTACTGTGATTGATGCTGCATGGGCAGTTTTGTTAGTGCGGGTTATGGTAAACCCATGAAAAATCGTATATTTTTGTCCATTTTTTTAATGCAAACGTTAGTTTCTAGCGGTAGTTTGTATGCATTCTTTTTGATGCGTAGATTGGAGGAAACTCTCTCCAAACCCAAAAGGTACTGAAATCGGCCTATAGATTGGTTTCATCATCCATGAGGAGACAGCCATTGAATTTTGTCAACACCTGATCAATACAGTTTTGTGGCACGGATTGTGGCCACATTGTTCTGCAGTCCTATTTGGTTGTCTACAGGCATGAGTCTTTCTGGCCAAACCGACGAACCAGAGACGAATCTTTTGGCCAAATCGCGGTCTGCGATGTTGGGGTTTGACTTATTGTTCTTGATGACTTTGTTCCGCAGACGGTTGACAGTACCCGCCGACGCTTGCTATGAAGCTTGCAATCCGTCGACAAAGTTTATCTGTACTTTTCCAAAACACACCACACGGTTTTTCGGGAAAACCCAACACTTTAGCATGTTTTGGCCCAGACCACGAAGGGTTTTCCAGGGCTGCAAAATGGTGAGTCGCAAAGGAGCGTGCGTCCCGCAACATAGCTCCTGGTCTCACGAGTTCCTACCTCATGCTTCCACGGGTCTATAGATGACAAATGCCGCCAGCTAAGGGTTGCGTACTTAGCTGGTAGTGCAGCCTGGGCACTGTTGTCCTTCTGACTTCAGCTAGATTGAGGAGGTGCGTGTCGAGCGTCTGTCCACCAAGGAGGTGCGGCTCAAACAGCGGATGAGTAAGAAACGCTGTATCGCGTCAACCATACATTAGGTGGCAGCCGCACCAAGACGATGTAGGCAGCACGACCCGGGTAATGTGCCGAAATCTTACCCTACTACGAAATATGGAAGTATTCTTTATACGGTATATTATCTCAGATCATCCATGGAGTTCCCAAGTATTGTATAGTAATCTTAAATTATTTTTTCCTTCGTGACAATGATAATGCAGGTCTGTCTACAATTGCAGCAGGACCACAACCAGCAGACATGCCGACAGTTCAGATATAATTTTTGTTATCATTTTGTATTGTAACACCCTTTTGCAATATTATTTATGCTATTTCAGCTTCACATTTATGTGTTTTTAGCCCATACCACAGATTCTAATACTATATTTTTTTTTTCCTTCTTTATCCAAACAAATTTAATGATTTCAAAACTAAAATTGTTTATGATCCTACATTTTCAATTGCACAGTTATAAAGAATTATCCATTCGATTCAAGAGTTATCGGAGAATTCAAATTTTCTTCCTTTTTTTCTCTTTCTTTTTTTTGTGGATTTGTTAAGTTTCCCTTTAAGGCAGTAACGACCAGGGAAGGTAAGATTATTATAAAAAAAATTACTCTACATTATTATATGAACCTCACTATATTATACATCAAATAAAAAGGGTTGGAAGGGACCATCAGAGCACCGGATTGAAGCGATTTGGATGGGGAGAGTGGAATTGCCAACTCCCTGTCATTAACATTTCGTGAATTGATGGCGAGCTCTTCTACCCACTCATTGGGAAGTCCTCACGTTTGATGGCTTGTTCGACATTAGAGTTGTAGGATTCTAGCATTGGAAGGAGATTCTCATTATCCCGCGGATTACGCATAAGTGTCTCTGCTTACGAGTCCGCCCATCCGTTTTTGGCCCTTCAGACAGTGTTAAATTGAATACAGGCAGATGTCGAACTTGATCAAATCAGTCGTAGAGGACGATCCACTGTCTTATGGCTGTGCCTGCAACGATGAGTGGTATCTTTTACATACACATACAGACCACGAAGGGGTTTCCAAATGATCCAAATGAAATTATTTTTCACCTTTCTTCTTCCATTTTATATTTCTCTGAAACACGTTCAAATTGCACCACGAAAAAAAAAAACTTCCGATGTTGTTATTGTCATAGGGAACACATAAGATGCCATAGTTTACAATTCCGACCACTAGGGTTGCTGTAAGAGCTTAACATGTTTTTTTTTTTCAATACTAAATGGGCCACACCTTAGACCCACTTTGGTGCTTATAAACCGACATAACATCTATATTCGTCGAAAGTGCTTAACTCAATATAGTTATTTCGTTAACTTTCCTTAGTTCAGAACAGGAGACGTGTTATTAAGCAAGCATGTCCAAGCAAAGGTTAATTAGTTGAGAATCATTTCCAGCTCATTAACTTCATAAGCTATAATTGTAATCGACCGCTCCATATAAGGCTGAGTCAACTGATATGTACCCAACATAATGAAACATTGAAACAAACATTAAATTTCTAAAAACGAAAATCAAAGATTGTGGGAGGGAGGGTCACGATCCTTCTGCTCCCTTTTACTACGCCTATGGACATTCGCAAATATTTAAAATTTCTATTACAGACTGTATTCGATGAAGTTTGGACACACGCAATTGTTCGTAACTTTTTAGCGTGTGGGTAAAAATTATTTAAAATTTCAATAATAACTGAATGTATTTCATTGTGTTGTGTCAATTGTGAAATGAGTTTCGTGGAAATCGGTCGATTGATTTCAGTGATGGCTTCGAATGAAGAAATAGTGCGGCAACAAATTTTGGGCACTCACTTCAAAAACCCAAACGCTTCTCATCGGTGGATCGGAAAACAGCTCGGAATCGAACATTCAACCGTATCTCATGTGATCAAAACGTTCAAGGACCGTAAGTCAACCATGCGGAAAAATGGTAGTGGAAAAAACGTGGCACATCAAATCCGGAGAAGGCCAGGATGGCATTGAACCAATTTAAGCGTTATCCCAACATTTCGATCAGGGATGTTGCGAAAAAGGCTAAAGTTTCAGTTTGTTTTGTGCAGAAAACAATGAAACGTTCTGGATTACATGTGTACAAGGTCCAGAAGGCACCGAACCGGAGCGATAAACAGAACTCGATGACCAAAACTCGTGCAAGAAAACTGTACAAGGAGTGGCTCACAAAACCGTTCTGCATTGTGATGGACGATGAGACCTACATTAAAGCCGACACCAAACAAATGCCACGACAAGAACACTACGTCGCCACCTCTAAGTTGGCCGTTCCGGAGAGTGTACGGAAGAAGAAACTGTCGAAATTGGCCCAAACATTCGTTTTCTGGCAAGCGATCTGCGGATGTGGCCTAATGAGTCAGCCCTTCATCACCTCTGGGACCGCCAACGGACAAATCTACAAGGACGAATGCCTCCAAAAACGATTTCTGCCCTTCATGAAATATCACGATGGCCCGACACTGTTTTGACCGGATTTGGCATCTTACCACTATGCCCGGCCCGTCTTAGACTGGTACAAAGATAATAATGTAGTTTTTGTACCAAAAGACGTCAACCCTCCAAACACTCCGGAACTTCGCCCAATTGAAAATTTTTGGGCAATCATAAAAGCAGAGCTCGTAAAAACTCCAAAACTGATAGAAAATGCAAAAACTCCAAAACTGATGAAAACTTGAACTAAAGAAAGTGGGGTTTAAAGTAAGTAAGCAAGTCGGCCTATCATTGCCCAAGATTTGATGAAAGGGGTCAAGGCAAAGGTGCGGGCATTTGGGTTGGGAGAAGAGGTTCAATAAACCAATGATGTCAAAACTTAACCATTCATTAGAACTTTATTTCCAAAAAGTTTGAAAAGAATCGGGCTCAAGGAAAATTTTTGGTGACCTATTATACTTATACTTATTACCTTTATTTTCAACTTGGCATAACTTGGAACATATGTCCACGCATCCTTCCTCCCTTGTAGAGTCATAGTGTTGTCGTTCAAACTTATTCATTTGAATCCAACTCATTTTACAAACTCATCTTTGCGATTAATGCATCGCAGTAGGCCTGGCCGCTGTGACGCTTGTATCATGAGGGTTATTCCGACAGTCGAAGTAACGCTTGTCACTTGGTGAAGTGAGAAAAGTCACCTGCAGTAACGTGACTCTTCTGGGGAAATCAAATGGAGAGTCACGTCACTGTAGGTGACTCTTCTCACTTCACCAAGTAACAAACGTCACTTTGACTCTCGGAATAACCCTCATTATTGTACGTCATCTAACCCAATTACTTCCAGGATCCTTTCTCGTGCAGGCTGCGTATTAGATAAGATTAGATTCGATTCGATTAGATTAGAGAAGTCAAAGTTGTCTCGACCATAAATATGCGTGTATTTTTATTCACACAATTTGGGGGTTCATAAAACTTAAAATTTCTAAAACTACTGCCGACCGATAGCGTTCCCATTCACTCAGCACCCATTATGTTGTTGCACACTGGCAGGGATCCACTTTGACTGCCCTATAATTATCAATCACCACCCACAGCTGAACGCTTCATCCCTCTCCACTGCCCGTGACTGTGGAGCAAATGCATTACCGTTAAAACCCGACCACCTGCGAGCGAGTGTTTGCTCAAACGATTGACCCATCGACCTCCGAACCTATTGTTATTGTTATCGAACCCGTACATGTACATCCTCATCATTCATGCTCGAGTCGAAAGGGTTAATGGTTGACCAACAACCAACGAACGGGCCCAGCTCAATAATCCTTTCGCTGACTTGAACTGTACTCGAATTAAGTGCCGTTCAATTAAACTCCACTCGAAGGCTCTTTGCGCTAGAATAGGCGAGAGGTGGAATTGGAATGAGGCGCTTCATCCCCTCGTTACGTTCTGTGGCAAGTGGCATTGGATTTCGAAAATGGAACCGTTAATAATGAAGCACTTAAATGGAACCTGATGTCGTTTTATGGGCAGGATTTTTTTTTTGTAATTATAGGCTCAGCAGAGGGAAACTTGCCTAATTCGAGTGTATGGAATTCATTCCGGGGAGGCAGGTGTCAGTCTTAAAAAGTACTTTTGAAGTTATTTTTTTGTGTTTTCCGAATAATGGAAAACATGCAACCGTGTGCAACAGCTGACAAGGTACACTTTTAACGAGCAAAACATATGGAGTTTCCTCCGAGGTAAACTTTTAATAAATCTCATAAAAATAGGCTCCCCGAATCATCCCCGAGACATCCCATGGTTATAAAATCAAGAATTCCAATTACACGTACTTCGTCAAGTGCAAGACGTCGGTCCAAAGCGTTTGCCAGAAATAGTTGAGAGCGGTTCTGTTGATGATTCTGAACCCTCATCACTTCCAAGGGATTGCGTAAGAAATAGTTTTCCGCTCCAGAAATCAACTGGCGAGCGTCTTTGGCACGAAAGAAATAATTTAAATTAAGGATAATTTAATTATCTATTTTCAAGCATGAGCGACTCCAACCCCACCTTGTGAAGATCCCCGATGTTGCGAGGAGGATAGTGCGGTAAAATCCTTTTGTTCTTTCCTGATGTTGATTTGAGCTGTTCGGGCTGTTTATCCTGGAGTCGAACTCTCGGCAGAAGAAATAAGCATGCGAATAAATCTTGAAGACGATTGCGCTTATCTGCTTCCTTTATTCCTTGGGTGGGTGGACGATTTTCAGAGAGCAGAAGAAATGATCCCCCGCGGGTGGTTGAATCTTGAACGCGTGTCTGAATGTATGTAATTCCTGAATCAGGGTAGAGCGGCGAGGGGATGGCTAGCACTGGGGATATCGTCTGGCTGTGAAGGAACATTTTAAATGAATTAACAAGAAATGCCTCTGGGATCCAACAGGACGGGGTTCCCTATTTGGGGCGGATGATTTTTCAAGTAATTAGGAAATGGCCATCCTTTCTCGGGTTTCAGGAATGGTGGATTTTAGTTTAGATAATGCGGTAAGACGGTAGTTTTTATTTAAATTTTATTAAAGCCAACCGGAAACCACATGAGCATATAGGAGGATCGGGATTCTGAATTATGACCGCGATAGCCCACGTAGAGGAGTGAAGAGTGGAAGTGCAAATCATATGAATAGATTTTCCACTAAAGCGATCCTCGCAATAGCGGGGTTTCGATCAACGTGGTTTCCATTAACGCGGTTTACCCAGGGGAATACCACACTAACGAAAACCTGTGGCTTATTTATTTTGACCTTATTGGTTAAAACATAGAATATATTGTTTTTAAGAGCTTTAACAAAGATATTCCGTTAATCCAGCCGTACTGGTTAGTGGATAGCAGTTTAAAATTATCTTACTATGCGGTGCTAGTATGCATATAAATTTCCTGTATAAGCTGGATCTCGAGATCCTGTTAAAACTAAAACTACTGCTATGAGAACTTTCATAACCGGATCAGTTGTCATTCGGTAAGAAACCAACGGGTATGTTTTTCGAATTATTATATACCAGACAGGCTGCTTCCAGTCGACAAAGTCAATCCTTGCAACTGCGAGGAATGGCAGAGAATATAAGTACTGAAAGAAAGATGCAGTGAGCCCTACGACCATGTAACGAAACCTACAACAATAAATATATAGTACAGCAGGGATACATGTCGGAAAATCAGTTGATCTAGCCAAAAAGTCCAATTAAGTCAAAATAAAAACAACAGATTTTGATTCCTTTAAGAAGCATTCAAGTGAGAATTTTCAGTTAATGCCGGTTTCGTAAAGTTGTAACTTTAAATTTTGACAAAAAATAGCAAGAAATGATGGGAGTTTGGAAACTGGTCAATGTGGCAGCCATAAACTCCCTACAAAACATTGATTACTATTAATCGTTGTCCAAATAATACAGAAATTTTCAAGCATCAATCAATTGCACTTCTTTTTCTTCTTTCTTAGCGTTTTAAGCTTAATGCTTTTGCAATTAGCTTATTGCTTTTTTCAACTTAGTGTTCCAAATGCACTTCTAGAGTTATAAATTAAGAGCTTTCGATGACAGGTGCCATTTTTGCATTAGTTTGATTGTGGAGCAAGTACAATCATACACTATTCCCAGGGAGTCGAGCAATTTACAAAAATCCTAGACCAGACCGGGAATCAAACCCAGCCACCTCCAGCATGAGTGTTGCTTTGTAGCCGCGCCTTTACCGATTGATCTCAAGGAGGACCATCTATAGTACTTGCACTGCAAAACAACTTTTCCGAAGACAGAATTATTCTATGTGCTGTAAATCTCGACAGACCTTCATAATGTACCTTAAGATTTCGAGCGTCTTGAAAAACATACGTACAGATTTGTATGTACCAAGTGCCAACTAGTAAAAGTTTTAACAAAACAGAAAACACACTTGCCACATTTTTCACAAAACAGAAACAGAAGCCGATTCCTACAAAACCGCCGTCAGACATCGAGATCCAGTCCTTCTACGCGGTTGGCGATCCAAAACATGATCATATTGTAGGGTTATTTTTACAGTATTTCTAAATTTTTCCCTGCCAAAACTGCAATCGGACATTTATTTTACCGTTTGTGACTTTCCTGATCCATGAAAATCTATGTTGCAGGGTATTTGGCAGTAGATTCTCTTTTATGAAAACAAGCAACCATCTTGGATTAGGAAATGGCGGCTACAAATCGATTTCAGTCGCCATGTACGCCGTCTTCAAAAGTTAGTTTTATTTACAGGGTATTCGACATAGTATTTCAGTTTTTTATGAACAATAAATAATATAAATCGCATAGTGTCAAAATTGAGTTAGTAAGGATATATTGCCTATTTGATTCAAAAATCCATATTTCAGCCTTGTTGATATAATACTAGTTTTACATTTATGGATACGTACTGCAAAAAACCGCAATGATTCCGAAATCCGTAAACAGACCGTGTTAAACAAGAACTCTCTATCTTATCAGCAAATCACGTACTATTGTGACCAAGCATAAAATGTTTATTTTTGCATGTTTACTAACGCTATATAACGGGAGAAATCCAGATCCAAATTGTCCTGATCTCCAAGAATGCTCCTCGATCTTCTGGAACAACTTTCGCCGAAAACCAGAATTTTCTATCTTATCAGAATCCCGAGATAGAACAAGTTGTTATTGCACAATCTCGGCAGCCATGTTTACTACCGCCACGCTGCAGCGGTAAAATTCCAAACAAAATCGGATAACCTGTTCAATTTCCTTGACCTTCCGAACATGCTCATGCTGAAGACCGCACTCCCTTGCAGAGATTATCCCCTACACACATTCAATTCCTATCGTCCTATTTTGTGACCCTGGGGCCCTCGATTACCTCTTGTAACTTGTTGTGCTATCCATTCCACTGTTTGAAAACCTCTTCTAAGTGTTTTTCGTTGCAAAAGACTTTGCATGTTATCACAGTAATTTTACATGTATCTCAGAATTAGCACGGTTTTTTTACACGGGTTGGAAAACCGTGCAAAAATAAAACCGTGTTAATTCCAGGATCCAGTGCAGAAAAAAAAACCATGCTGAAAAAAACCGTGTGAAAAAACGGAGCTGAAGCCATCTTGTTTTTATTCCTAAGCGGAGTCGGTCATTGGTCTT
>JASCZW010004172.1:0-140426 GCA_034211315.2 Aedes japonicus | reverse complement strand
CATTCGTAGTAGGCCAGGAAAATAGAGGAGCATTCTTTCGAATGAAAGTACCAACTGCCCACCAACTGGATGGAAACACGTACGCCGTGCTCGGTTGAGAGATACCGAAATTGGACACAGAAAGAGAAAGCGTGTGTGTGTGAGAATGGCCCCCAGGATCAATGCTTTATCTGTGTCTGCTGTACCGAGATGGTCAATCCGGAGCGCCTGGGTGGTGGGTGGGCGAGTACATGTTTTCGACCGAAGCCACGTTTTCTCCGTGGCGAGTGCAAGAGTGCATGAAGAATGTGAGTGAGGTTTTTCTTCGTTTTCTTTTTCTTCGGAAGTCTACCTCGTAAAGCGAGCTTGGAGAGCAAGAGCAATAGCAGGAGTACAGGCGGTTTACATAAGAGATCGAACTTTCGCGGTGTTTTCTCGATTCTTAGCATTTATTTTCTCTTTTCAGTTCGTCGGGTTCAATTGGGGGCGACGGGTGTGAGTACCACACCACCATCCATCACTCAGTCCGAGTCGGTAGCACATGTGTGTGATGTTTAGTGTATCGGTCGTTTGTGCGCCTGCGGAGAGGAGGAGATAAAAGGAGAAGATTCACGGGATTTGAAGGAGCGGAGGGTCCGATAAGACGGGTCCGGGTCCGGGTCAGGAAATAGGGGGTTGTTTGTTAAAAAATAAAGTAAAACTGAAAAGAAAGATATATCTCGTCCACAGATCTCTTCGGTGTGCCTTTGTTGTTGCGGTACAGACCAAGGTCCGCGTGTGGGTTCAAGCAAAACAGCCAAACCCGAAGAAGAGTCAGTTCGTCTTGGGCTTCTTGCAAAAGCGCGAGGAGTGAAAAAAGGTGTCTTGCCTGTGTCCGCGTGCGAGGTGGAAAGAGACTATTTTCCCATTTTAACCATCGCGCGCAACTTGGCGCTCGGGGATCGAGGTGGGTGGATGACCCCCCCGTCTCAACCCTCAGAGAGGCCTGGCGACAGCGGACGAAAACTCTTGGCAGCTTTTGGCAGCAAACGAGAAAAATAATGAGTAAATGGTACCGAGATAATAAGCACATAAGCGTCGCTGTACGCGCCAAATTGCCCACTCCAGCACACATCCGCATATTGATTTATGGTTTTTCTGCTGGAGACCATCTCTCACTTTTCCATTGGAATTGGATGGGGGAAGGGGAGGGTGGAAGAGAAGACCCTAAAGATACATTCCACTGTTCACATGTGATTTTTTTGGGAAATGGACGATGCCGGTGTGTGCTGCAGGATCGACCTCTTTGGTGTCGGAAGACAGTACCGATGAGGGACGGTGGAATTTATTCCAGTGCGAAAAATTTATTCAATTCGTGGAGCGGAGATGGGCTTTCGAGTGAAAAATTTATGGCACGATTCTCGCTTTCGAACAACATTCATCTCGAACGGTTTTACGTTGCATAAGAATGATGATTGATGTGGAGGTGAATTTTAAACTCCTAATCGGTACTCTACATGTATTGGTTTAATTTGGAAAATCAACTCAGTTGCAGCTGCCTGGTCCTCTAACTTTAGCTGCAGAGTAAACTGCTTTCCAGTTGAAAAGTAGGTACGAACTCTAACCCATCCCTCCGTTGACAGGAAAATGTGTGCGCTCTATTCGGCTTTCCTAGTTTCCTATTCCTCGAAACGGACATGCAAGATGGATAATGTAAACTTTTTTCCCGCCTTCGTACTTCCTCGTGTTCTTGCCAACTGTGGGTAACGATCGTAGTCGTCCGGCTTTACTTTTATTGTTTCGCCGTTGTTGTCGTCGTCGTCTTCGTCTTAGTTGCTCCGTTGGTTATCTTGGACGAATCCTTCGAGGAAAAGCTTTATACCTACCCCATACTCCGAGGGTTCACTTGGTAAGTTTTTCATTTCCTAGTAGGAAAGGTTGTGAAATCACTTGCGGAATCAGAATGTGAGTCATCAGAATCGCTGCTCAGATTGACTGGGAACTAGCGTTGGAGAATCGGATTTTGGAGGTGTTTCGACGTTCAATATCCGAAGAGCAATAATGCATCAATATCCGGAAGCACTTTTTTCATAAATCAGGAAATTTTTTCATTTTTTAGTTTAGCCCCGCTATGGGATAAATATTGGAACACAAGGATTACTCTGACAGAGTTGGTACACCCTATGTCCCTAATTTAACGGTGCCAGCTGCTATCATTCAGCAGTCAAAGTCTTAGATATATCACATTTAATCGGACATGCCCCAAGAAACAGCAAACCATCATAATTAGATGCAGCATCTTGATTGTGACCCTATTTGAGTCTCATTAAAGCATGCTTCATTCGATTTACACCAAGTGCACTCTAGGGTAGTGTGTTTTGAGAAACTCGAAAAAGAGTGAGATCTCTCTGACCGTGCACAATGCTAAATGATTCTTTCAGCTGTTTCATACGTTTTGCACTATTCAGTTAACCACCTACATTACAATAGAAGATTACGAAAGCTAGTTAGTCGCTCATTTTGAAACAACTTATCCAGCTGTTAGCAGTGTGTCAAATATTCACTTTTTGTACCTAAAGCATACGATAATTATGACGCGTGACACGACCCGTTATTCTTTCACTCTGCAACAATGATATGTTTGTAACTGGAATGTATTACAACAAAACACGAGAGGAAAACAACAAAATGTTGCATCGATGATGGGAAAAGAGACAAGTTGCTTCAGTAAAAATGTTGTGATTCGCATACACGTTGCAATGCCCTTGTTATCATGTAACAGCTAAAGTGCGTTTCGTCATTATTGCAACACACTACCGCAACATTTGCTTTATCAGCAACATGAACAAACGGGACAACCAGTTGTCACTGTCAAACAAATTACTGATCTGATCAATTATAAAATTTGTTGTGGATGGACTTTTATCCTGGAGAAAATGTGCCTGTATAAAACTCTACACACTGAGACAAAAACGAAAACTATGTTCGGCAAGCTTGGAAATATATCAAAGGAAAAATAAAAAAAATTGAAATATATCAAGGAAAAATAGGAAAATATGAGTGTTAAGCCTGATTTCGAACCTTAACATGAAGAAATTCGCAACTACAGCTGTAACTATAGCATTTTCGATTAGGTATGGTAACAATATGTTTTCAACCGTATTCATATAGTCTTCCAGGAAGATCAACTTCAAGACCTTAGGATCTATAGTCGAAACTGTAGCTTTTTCGGCTATACAAAGTTACGGCATTTGTTCAATTATGTTCACTGGATCTTTCGGAAAGTCAACAGACATTTTGAGAAAAATCTGGGGATATTCTAGGTCATCCAAACAGTCCTGAAGTTCAAAACTTGGAATGTACAATTACTATAGAGTCCTAGAGGGTTTGAGCTGTTTAGTGGAATGCCTGTAACTAGACATTAGAAGAAAAATTAGTATTCTCCATTTAATTCCAACTACCTTTGTTTATCTTGACATATACGCGTATTTCGTCTACAATGTGCTGACTTCTTCAGTGCCTCGTACTAATAACTCGACTTAAGTATTTTTTCATTTACATCAATATATGCATATGCACTATTGTATAAATATTTCATGGTAATCAAAGGACCACCAGGGCACTCGATTTAAGCACTCTGGATGGGGAGAGTGAGACTGCCAACTCCCCATTGCTAACAATTTGTGAATAGAGGGCGAGCTCTTCTCCCCGCCCATTGGGGCATCCTCATGTTAGATGGCTTGCTATTTTGACCAATTGTTCAATCTTGTTGTTGGAAGGAGATTCTTTATATCCCTGTGGATTCGTATGAGTGATGTTGCCTATCGATCCACCCAGCCCCTTTTTGGCCCTTCATACATGGCATGATTAGGATAATCAGGGGTTATTAAAGCTTGATCCAAGTCTAACAGCGAGGAGACATCATCATCATACAAGTTTACGATAGGTATTGCACCATGCTAAAATGGGTCTTCTGGATGGTTAAACCGACATTATGATAAAATCTGCGATGTTCTAGGTCATACCAGACTGCTCATTAGCTCGTCACTTTTCACCCACTCGGAGAAACAGACGAGAATGTGACTATTATACGAGAGACTATTATTCGCTCACAGCAGTTTTCGTAGAAAAGCAACGGCGTTTTATAATTTTCGGAGAGCAGCTCTTCGTTGAATTTTTAAGAGAGAGAGAGAGAGAGAGAGAGAGATATTTTCGCATATGCAGAGAGAGGATAATAAATTATCGGCAAAAAGGAGAGATGAAAATGTGAACGGTTCGCTACTCATCGACAACCTGCTTGAGAAGAGGTTTTCACCCAGTTGAGTGAGAATTTCGATCTCAGATATTCAACTATGTTCATTGAATCTCATGGAAGAGCAACCAACTTTATGAGATAATCTGGAATATTCTAAGTCATCCAACCTGTCCTGGAGTACTGAACTTAGGAATTATAATTGTACCTGTAGCTTTCAGCACGTGGCTATACATAGTTACGATATTTTCAACCATATTTATCTGAATCTTCTGAGGGTCAGCAGATATTATGAAATTATCTGAGATGTTCTATATCAGCCTACTGGACTGATACTGAACAGTATACTGTACTGGAGCTCAAAAATTAGGATCTGAAATTTTAACTAGCTTTTCAGGCTACACATATTTAAGATATGTACTCAACTATGCTCACTGGATCTTCGGGTATGGTTCTAGGTCATCCAAACTATTATGCAGTTCAGAACAGTAACTGATCCCATCCCAGTCATCTCTTAAATTGGTTATTGGTTACAAACTTTAAGAACCACTAATCTGCTTCATCTTCAAATTTAAAAGTTCTGTTTGAATATGTCGGACAAAACTGATGATTTTCGATAGGCGCTTGGTGCGATTTGGCAGAACCCCGACAAATTGTAACTGTAGGTTTTTTTTTACTATCGACATTTTTGGCCCTGGGCTAGTTCATCTTCAGTCGTAGTAACTAGTTGTCGAAAATACAATTGAAAATATTGACAACCTTGATCACACCTCAACGATTTCGTGCACGGAAAGAGGAATGCTGTTTTTTTCAGTCATGAAGCAATTATACGCTTGAAGTCACCTTATTCCGATACATCTTTTTGATTCGAACTATTTCGGTTATTCAGATTACCAGAATAGGTTAAAGTAGCAAGCTTGACGTGCATTTTTCTTCCGTTGTGTTTTCCAATATTATAACACAATTATTATCGGATAATCTCATGTTTGACCCCTAACTGTATCGCCACCGTAGCCATTCTTGGCTCAACCAGCTTGTACCTGTCTATCAAATTCAACTCCAGGACTCGGGAAAATCTCTCCGGACATCCGGTATCCTACAAACACCGATGTTCGGCAAACTTCTCTTGGTAAACCAGTTCCACCAGTTCCATTACCGACATGGCATTGCTGTAGATATAGTTCCACAATTGAGGAGTTTAGTTCGAGATACGATGCAACTTTCGTTCACCTGCAATGCCTTATGAGGCAAGCTTAGCCGTTTTGGATAGGCATCATTTAGGTAACGCGGAAAAAGCAGAACGCTAACCAGTTGGACCTAGCAAGGGATGTTCAGACAACCGAGAGTTGGTGGTACTCTCAAAACGCGGAGCAAAACAGGTAATTGTTATCCTTTTTGTCCCCTGAATTAAATGAACTATGTTATATGATCACATCACTAATCAATGTAAATCCTGATCCATCGAGCCCTACCCTACTAACATAGAAAAACCTCCTTCCTGTGACCTTTGTGGGGATGCAGAGGTAAACACGGTCCTCAATCAGCAAAGGTAACACTAACTTTCCTTCCCTATTCCCAAGGCTAAGTCCTCTTTACCAAATGATGAATCCATTTGTCCAAAACAACACAACGTAACAAAATGCACAGAGAAAATGCCACAAATGTACAGAGAAAATCATATTAAAACTCGAAGTTACTGGTCACTCGAATCTGCACAGTACATCACTGGCTTCGATGGAACGTACGCAACGTAAAAAAGCTAGAAATTCTCGAAACAATATGTTTGAAGTCAGGTTTTGAGGAGGATGATACAGAGACGCAGAATTCAGACGTAGATGGCCACTAAGATGGATTCAAGATTTAGTCAAATTCGACTTAGAAGAGCAAAAGTGGAGTTACTCATAGACTAAGGAAAATAACAGATTTGGGTAACTGTCGCTCATACTTATATTTACTCAAATATTAAACAATTTCACGCAGTCCATGCGTTACTCTACTTTCTTCACTGTCGAATTGTGGTCGACTCAATTTTGAATCATTATCAGTAGCCGTGTACATATAAAAAAGGCAGAAAAGGATAGAGGGATAAAACCAAACCTTGTCTCTTTCTGGTAGATGTAACATGTGACATGACAGAATGTATTTTTGTTGCATACAAAGCAATTTACATACAACGCTATGTCTCTTTCCTAAATAACAGTCGGATGTTGTGAAACATTTTAGTCTGGATTTTTCTGCCCTGCAATTTATCATTATGGTGTTGAGAATGCAACAATGATAAAGATACATTATTTTTTGTCACAACATTGAAAAGTTAGGACAATGTCTTTATCATTCAGGCATTTGCGAGTTTAGATTGACTGGTTAGAATAGGTTCTTTTGAGAGCCTCCAATTATAAAAGGGTTATTATAATCTAGTTTATTTCAGAAGAGGCAAAAATTTGATTGATTTTATCAATCTCAACCTCTCCAGAAGCAACAGTTAATATTAAGTTGCGTATATTCACTGTAAATCCGTTCACTTTGCAATTTTAAAACGAAATGGAGTTTTAGTGTTTATGTCACTATTATGTGTAGCTATTCTAATAATTTTCATAAAATTTATCACTTAGTCTTGGAAGGCCAATCAGTGTCTCTACTGGTTCATTTATTGATCACAATTGCAAATGTATTCAAATCCTGCTTTGAGAATTAATTTGATAAAACTTGAAAAATTCTGAGTCTAAATTTATAAATTAACCACTAAAATGTCACAATTCCCTGATAATCAAACTACTACTGCATGGAACTGACGGCAATTTTTGAGGTCACTGATGAAAAGGTATTGAAATGTTACTTTTAGAACTAATCTAGAGAAATCAAAGATTTCTAAGAATAATTTCATATATTGTTTACTTTTGCGGTTATTCCGGATCGTAGAAAATGATCTCTGAGGATTAACTGATGCCTAATTGGATATTCTATCCCACCATTAAGATGGTCATTAATGTGCTGATCCATTTTCCGAGTGACATCATGTTGTTGTTTTATCAAATTTTACATCTAATCGTGTTGATTCCTGTGGTTCTGTTGGTACCTGCCCTATACGATTCTTGACTTAACGTACTAAAATCAGCTGTGTATGAGTGTCTCCTTAAATGCTCTATTCGTCGTGAAAGACAGTTTTTACACCGCATTGTATCGCTACAATGGCATCGCACGGATTGCTCTTACTCTTCACTCTCATCGCCTCACTCACATTGAATCACTCGCTTCGCTTCCACTTCTTATTCGATCGCATTGGTTCGTATACGAACGATACTGGTGGACCGAATAGACGAATGAAATAAACACGAACTCGCTGACCATTTGCTTACAGATCTCATCCGAATACGCTTCGGTTCATTCGCGAATGCTTGCTTTGATTTCCCGAAGCAAATGCGTTCGAAGAAGATGGAGCATTTTGAGTGATAGGAGGCGAATATCAGTAACCTTTCAGCTGATTTTGTATCGCATGCGATAGAACAACTTTCGGTAGCTTATTCAAAACGACGTATCTGATTTTGTGTTCAAAGAGGCTAAGAAAGATTTAAATATTTGAATTAAATCAGTATAGGATAAATTTTAGGGACATAAGGATTACTAAGCAAACAGTTACATACTATGTCATAATTTACCGGTTCGAGCACCTATGTTACTGACTGTTGTATTCTGAGATACATCAGATATGTCCCAAGAAATAGAAAACCGTCATCTTTAATTGCAACATCATGATTGTGACTTAATTGAGTCTCATTAAAGTTACTTCATTCGATTTGCCCCAAGTGCACTCTAGGGTAGTGTGTTTTGATAAACTCGAATAAGGGTGAGATTTTCTGACCGTGCACAATGCTACACAATACTTCCAGCTGTTTCATACCTTTTCCACTATTTGGTTAACCACCCACAGCACATCACAAGATTACGAAAGCTAGTTAATCCGTCATTTGAATCAACTTTTACAGCTATTAGAGATTCTATCAAAAATCGACAACTCAACTCTAGTCAAACATTTAAAAACGTCTGATCTCTCCGTTTCCAGCAAAATAAATCCTGCCATCATCGCTCGAATTTAGGTGGATCAGTCTCGGTTTCGACCCGCTCGTCGAATCAAGCTAGCAGCTCTTTTGGAAGGACGACTATCCGCAAAAATAGGAAAGTATAGCAATAACAACGGTGGCACCATCCGGGGAAGGCACACAAAGAAAAGAAAGAAAAAAAGAAAACGAAAAGGATGCGTGTCCGTGTTTGCAAAGACCTTTCCTTCCCTCGCCGGCGTTGATGCCACTGCTGCTGCTGCTGCTGCTGCTGCTAGTGGTGCACAACACACGAGTAGGTAAGAAGTTTCACACACATACAAACCGCCCACCACCCCCGCCTCGCGTCGGGAAAACGGGGAGGTCGACGGCGGACGAACTCGTATATATCATCCTTCTGTACGCTTTTCTTATAATCGGACATGAACACAATTACTCTCTGTCGTTTCTTGCCATTATCCTTACACTTGCGCGTCCTTTTTTCGGACGAATGGCTGTTGTGCCGCGCCACTGTCGGTCGAGGGGTTGAGTTTCCCACCCACCACCGAAAGTACTTTCGAACGTATGTGTGTACCGACCGACCGACCGAGAGCAAATGTATATGCGAGGACGAAATTTTCGATTTTTCACCGGACGAAAACACATTAGACTTGAGTCGCCAGAGCACCATGCGAGGATTTTCAATTTCTTCCATTTCCCGGTGGTTGCTTCAAAAACGAAAAAAAATAAACCGTCCTTGTGTCCATCTGATTTGAGAGGGGAGGGGGGCGGTAATGTCGTCTTTCCAATATTTTTATGTAACACACTGAGAGAACGGCGTTGCGTAACACCGACCCAGGGGAGGGGTTGGCGGGGCACACATTGGAAAATAAGTCTCATAACAGATTCGACCTCCCCCTCACCCCCTCACTCTCACCGGACCACGGCTCGGATAAGACACGGTCCAAGGGAAAATCGAAAGAAAAATATTATCATTTCCCACCCTCGCTCGACATGGGCATGAACACCGGGGGCGGGGAAGATTGTCTTTGATGTTGCCCTTTGGTGCTGCGAGTGGGGCGACCGACCGAGGAGGTGCCAAGAAACAATACGATAGCGCCAATATAGCGATTTATGGCAAGATATCCAGCCCCCCGTCCCCCCTCCCCCCCCACCCTGCTACATCGAGCCTGCTCACGGATTCGGATTGCGTTCGATTGGCGCTTGGGAGGAGAAATTTGGAAAAAAAAGATATCTCTCGGTCTGTTACATCCTGCCAGTGGTGTTGTTGTTGTTGTTTTTTCGGTAGGTACAAGGCTTAGGTGGCGAAGCAAATGGACAATGGTACATGTATTTGCCGGTTTCAGAAAGCCGTGAAGCAATCAATACGATTGTTTTTCTTCTTCTTCTTCCACTCTGTCTCGCTCGAATGCAGGAGATATAGGGCTTTTGGGCGGGGTGTGAAGAATTCATGAATTCGTGCCTAGGGATTTGCGAGTGTGATCATTGAACGTTGCTGGCCACCGAATTTTGGGGGTTAAATGTTGCTTGAAATTTTGAGTAGCAAAGTATTCATGAATTGCTGGCGGGATTCAAGTGAATCCCAGTCGGTATTCGAGTGAATTCCAGTCGGGATTCAACTGAATCCCAGTCGGGATTCGAGTGAATCCCAGTGGGTATTTTATTGAACTCTAGTGACTCCCAGTCGGGATTCTAGTGAACTTTTTTCGAGTGAATCGCAGTTCAAAAGCACCGCATCGGTATTGAAGTGAATCCCTTTTGGAATTCACGTGAAACCCATTTGGTATTTCAGTGAATTTCAGTCAGGTTTCAAGTGAATCCCAGTCGGGATTCTAGTGAATCCCAGTCGGGATTTTAAAACAAACTCAGTCGGGATTCAAGTGAATCTCAGTTGAGATTCAAGTGAATCCCAGATGGGATTCAAAATACTTTCAGTCGGGATTAAAGTGAATCGCAGTCGGGGTTAAAGTGAATCGCCGTCGAAATTCAAGTAGAACCCAGTCGGTACTTAAGAGAATCTCAGGCGGTATTCAAGGTAATCTCAGTCTGGATTTAAGAGAATTCCAGTAGGGATTCAAAAGAATCCAAGTAGGGATTCAAGAGAATCCCAGTTGGGATTCAAGTGAATAAAAGTCGGGATTTAAAAAAATCCCAGTCGAGATTTAAGTGAACTTTTTTAAAGTGAATCGCAGTTCGAAAGAATCCCTGTTGGAATTTAAATGAAACCCATTCGGGTTTTAAGTGATTCTCAGTCAGGATTCAAGTAATTTCCGGTGGTATTCAATTGAATACCAGTCGTAATTCAAGTGACTCCCAGTCAAAATTAAAGTGAATTTTTCTCAAGTGAATCGCAGTTCAAAAGAATCGCAGTCGTGACTCAAGCGAATCCCAGATGGGATTCAAATGATCCCCTGTCGGAATTGAAGTGAATCCCAGTCGGGATACAAGTGAATCGCCGTCGGAATTCAAGTAAAACCCACTTGGTATTTCAGTGAATCCCTAATCGGGATTCAGAGTGAATCCAAGTCGGAATTTAAAAAATCCCATGCAGGATTCAAGTTAATCTCAGTCGGAATTCAAAAGAATCCCAGTCGGAATTCTAGTGAATCCAAGTCGAGATACAAAAAAATCCCAGTCGGGATTGATGTAAATCGCTGTCGGAATTCAAGTGAAAACAAGTCTGGTTTCAGGCGGGATTCAAAGAGAATCCAAGTCGAGATACAAAAAAATCCCAGTCGGGATTGATGTGAATCGCTGTTGGAATTCAAGTTGAAACAAGTCTGGATTCAGGCGGGATTCAAGCGAATCCAAGTCGAGATTCAAGTAAATCTCAGATGGGATTCAAGTGAATCGCAGATGGGAATCAAATGAATCCCAGTCGGGAATGAAGTGAAACCCAGTCTAGATTCAAATGAATCGCTGTCGGAATTCAAGTAAAACCTAATCAGTCTTTAAGTGAATCCAAGTCGGGAATCAAAAAAATCCCCGCCCGGATGTTAAGTGAATCGCTGTCGGAATTCAAGTGAATCCCAGTCGGGGTTCAAGGGAATCCCAGTCGAGATTTTAAAAGAATCTCAGCCTCAGGATTCAAGTGAATTCCAGTTGGTATTCAAGTGAACCCCAGTCGGCATTCAAGTGAACCCCAGTCGGCATTCAAGTGAATTCTAGTCGAGATTAAAGTAAATCCCAGTCGAGGTTCAAGTGAATCTCTGATGGTATTGAGATGAATCTCTGTCTTGATTAAAGTAAGTCCCAGTCGGGATTGAAGTGAATCACTGTAGAAATTCAAGTAAAATCCAGTCGGTATTTAAGTGAATCACAGTCGGGGTTCAAAAGTATCCGAGTCGGGATTCAAAAACATGCCAGTCGGGATTTAAGGAAATTTCAGTCGAGATTCAATTAAATCCCAGTCGGCATTGAAGCGAATCCAAGTTGGGATTCGAGTGAGAATCCCAGTCGGGATTTAAAAACATCCTAGTCGAGTTTCAAGTAAATCCCACTCTGGCTACCAGAGAATCCCAGTAGAGATTCAAGTGAATCTCAGTCAGGATTTGCAAAGAATCTCAGTCGGGATTCAAGTGAATTACAGTAGGGATTAAAGTGAATCCCAGTTGAGACTTAAGTGAATCTCAGATGTAATTAAGATGAATCCCAGTCGGGTGAAGTAAGTCCCAGTCAGGATTGAAGTGAATCGCTGGCGGATTCCAACTAAAATACAGTATTTAAGTGAATCACAGTGGAGATTCAAGTGAATGTCAGATGAGATTCAAGTGAATCCCAGTCGAGATTCAAGTGAATCCCAGTCGAGCTTGAAGTGAATCACTGTCGGAATTCAAGAAAAACCCAGTCCGTATTTAAGTAAACCTTAGTCGAAATTCAAGTGAGTCCTAGTCAGGATACAGAAGAATTACAGTCGGGATTAAAAAAAATCTCAGTCGGGATTCAAAATAATCTCAGTCGGGATTCAAGTGAATCCCAGCCGGGACTCAAGTGAATTCCAGTCGGGATTCAAGTGAATCCCAGCCGGGACTCAAGTGAATTCCAGTCGGGATTCAAGTGAACCCCAGCCGGGACTCAAGTGAATTCCAGTCGGGATTCAATTGTATTCCATTTTCCAATTCAAGTGAGTCCCAGACAGGATACAGAAGAATCACAGTCGGGATTCAAAAAAATCCCAGTCGGGATTCAAGTGAATCTCAGTCGAGATCCAAGTTTATCCTAGTTTGGATTCAAGTGAATCCCAGTTGGGATTCAAAAGAATCTCAGTCGGGATTAAAGTGAATCTCAGTTGGTATTCAAGAAACTCTTAGTCGGGATTCAATTTAATCCCAGTCGGGATTCAAGTGAATCCCAGTCGGGACTCAAGTGAATTCCAGTCGGGATTCAAGTTTTTTCCATTCGGGATTTAAGTGAATCCCAGTCGGTATTCAAGAGACTCTAGTCGGGATTCAAGTGAATCTCAGTCGGTATTAAAGTGAATCCCTGTCGGGATTCAAGTGAATCCCAGTCGGTATTTAAGTGAATCCCAGTTTGTTTTAAGTGAATCCCAGTTGCGATTTAAGTGAATTTCAGTCGGGATTCAAGTAAATCCCAGTCAAGATTCAAGTGAATTCCAGTCGGGATTCAAATGAATCCCAGTCGAGATTCAAGTGAATCCCAGTCGGAATTCCAGTGAATCCCAGTGTGGCTTTAAGTGAATTCCAGTCGGGATTCAAGTGAATCCCAATCGAGATTCATGTGAATCCCAGTCGGAATTCAAGTGAATCCCAGTCTGGCTTTAAGTGAATTTCAGTCGGGATTCAAGTGAATCCCAGTCGAGATTCAAGTGAATTCCAGTCGGGATTTAAGTGAATCCCAGTCGAGATTCAAGTGAATCCCAGTCGGGATTCAAGTGAATCCAAGTTTGGATTCAAGAGAATCCCAGTCAGGATTCAAGGGAATCCCAGTCGGGATTCAATTAAATCCCAGTCGGGATTCAAGTTAAACCCAGTCGGGATTCAAGTGAATACCAGACAAGATTCAAGTGAATCCCAGTCAAGATTCAAGTGAGACCCAGTCGTGATTCAAGTGAATCTCAGTCGTGATTCAAGTGAATCTCAGTCGTGATTCAAGTGAATTCCAGTCGGGATTCAAGTGAATCCCAGTCGAGATTCAAGTGAATCCTAGTCGGGATTCAAGTGAATCCAAGTTTGGATTCAAGTGAATCCCAGTCAGGATTCAAGGGAATCCCATTCGGGATTCAATTAAATCCCAGTCGGGATTCAAGTTAAACCCAGTCGGGATGCAAGTGAACACCAGACGAGATTCAAGTGAATCCCAGTCGAGATTCAAGTGAATCCCAGTCGAGATTCAAGTGAGTCCCAGTCGTGATTCAAGTGAATCTCAGTCGTGATTCAAGTGAATCTCAGTCGTGATTCAAGTGAGTCCCAGTCGGGATCCATGTGAATTCCAGTCGGGATTCAAGTGAAACCCAGCTGAGTCGGGATTCAAGCGAATCTCAGTCAGCATGGAACCGAATCCCTGTTTACATATGTTGAAACTTTTCTCATCCAGGTTGGCAACACTGCTTCAACTTCAGACTTCTTCTTCTTCTTTATAATTTTTGCGGGACTTTAACCCTAGGGGTCATTCGTCCCGAAAAATTCAACTTCAGAGTTAATTTGGACGCTAATCATACAACCGCTTAATGGAAATCATAAGTTTCCCCAACCTGTTTTCCCCGAGGGCACTCATAGGAATACGCCTAACTTCGATTGTTTACAACATTTTAGCTCACCTTTAACGAGATTTGGGACCTCATCGAGTCAACTGGGTGTCACTTTTCACGTTCTTTTTTTCCTACCCCAAACATGAACCTACTAATCACACTTTATCGAACACTTGAGAGAGAGCGGAACGTTGCCTGTCGGTGTCGATGGCGCATTATTTATTTATCCACTATGTGGCGACATTTTAATTACTACCACCACTGGATGGGAGAGACTGGGGGGGCGTCGGGTGAACGTCTTGCAAGACATGACTCGGTTGTTTCCGTGATACACATGAGCGCTCGCGCGGATGTTAATAAAATTTAATTACAAAGTGATACTCATACTCATGGCCATCTAGACTAAAGCTGTACTGACTCGAGGTGGAGGGGGAGAGAGAGAGATAGTAACAAAAGCGGGGGGAAGTGTCCTCATGCGCGGCAGGTGGTCTCCAGCCTGCCATGGGTGGGAGTGGGGGTCATTTTATTAGCTTGTGTAGAAAGCAACAGAGAGAGTATTACATGTATGCTTGCACAAACAATTTGGTTAATTAATTTTGAACGTCCTTTTTTCGCTTCCTCGATAATGGCAGTGCGGGGGAACGATGCAGCAATCATCGGGACGGTGTAATTATGGCGGCGGCATATGTACCTATAGCCCTACTGTACGAAGGAGAAGAGACGAAGCCATTGGCGCCAGTCGAGCGTGTGGAGACGCTTGGTTGTTCCTGGGGCAAAAATAGCTTCTTGTACTCCTTTCTTTGATCTTATCCCCTGTAAGGATCTTCCAGCGCACGGAGCACCGTATCAATTTAATATCTCATCGTAAATCGCTCGAACCGATTGTCATCTTTGAAAATCAACCCCACTTCACGAAGATCCGAGGGGGAGGGGGAGTACGGTAGCCTTTGTATCTCTAAAATTATGAGTTTAATTTCCGCCTTGCTGGAAAAAGCTTGTTTACATTGACGCAGCAGGCCGAGGAGTATTAAAAATTCAACGCCATGAATGGTCGAAAAAAAAATGACAATTGTTGTGGTGGGATAGTGCGTGATGTCCATCAATCATCGGGATCGGTTCATTCATATGATAATGGAACTCAATCAGGCTGGGGCCGAACGAACGAACGGACGGTCGGATGGACAGTTTAAAATCATTCATCCCTCGTTGTTGTTGACCGGGGCGACGGCGGAAGCTCGTCAAGTCACAGAGGGGAGGGGGGGGGGGAGGGGGAATATGCGTGAGTTTCAATTTTCTTAGTAGGCTGTTTGTTGTCGTCGTCGTTATTGTCAGTGGAAAAGGCTGTTTTTCTTCATTTCTCTTCAACTTTTGGAATGGTGATTTTTTGTGTGTGTGTGTTCTGTGGAGTGTCCAGTTTTCTACTGGCTCTGAAAAACGCTGATAATGTCAAGAAAGGGAAGAGAAGGTGGTTTGTGTCATGTAGGAATGGGCCAAATATGAATATTGCATGTGCGGATTACGTAAAAAAAAAACAAGTGGAACTCCAGTGGAAATAAGGGCCAACGGGTGAGGAAATGAAAAAGAAAAACATGTTATTGATATGAAGCAGTGGCGAGGTGACGGAGGGCGAGAAGAATAACAATGTGTGTACGTATTTTTATATTTTCAATGAAGAAGTTCCAAAAGGATGCGGAGGAGATGGTGGAAATGGGAGAGGTGGAGGACTGCTGGATGGTAACGGAGTAGATCGTTGTCCGGTGAATTGAAGATGGGGATGAAAGATGAAATATAATGTATGAAATATGGACATGAGTTATTGTGTTCCTGATTATATGTGTGTATTATCAGTTCTGTAGGGTGGTTCGTCTTGCGAGAAAGGCGAGTCGGAAAATGATAATTGAGTTTCAGATTGAAAATTCTTGGAAATTTTTCTGTTATCGTAACAATTGACGAGGAAAGGTACGAAGCTAGGATGCACTACTCAATCAACAATTGCAACCGTCCCGTTGACAACCACCCCATTGCGTGCGCCTGACCATCCGTCTCAATGACACGAACGCACCGAGTGAGGAAGTGGTCCATTTCTTCATATCTCCCATACATCAGATATTTTCATATTCTTTTCGTCTTACAACGAATGTCGTTTCCAGTGGGGGCAGCACAGCTGCCATTGTTATCAGGCATACTTCGTATTTCAATATGTGTTCTGCCTCTCCCGGCGCTCTGTTCCCTTCCCTCTGCCCTGAGCCGTGCGAAACCCTTCGGACTGCTGACCATTAAAAATAATGCTATTCCCAGATGATGCTTCCTCGCCACCTCACAGTGGTACAATTCTGTAAAAAGACGGTCAAAAACATTTTCAACCTTTTGTTATCATTTTTTCGACTAGGTGTGTATGTATGTGTGCATGTACAATCCAACGCCCACCGTCCGGCAGTGTTTTTATGGAAGACAAATGTTTGCAGTTAAACGAACTTTTGTCGACACGACAAACAATTTTAGCCCGGGTATTGGAAGGTGATGGCTCTGTTGAGTTCCAGTGATCCATTTCAGAATGCCTGGTTACTCACGTCCATTCCCTCACACTTACAACCAGCCCCGCATAGACACAATACAAACATCAAATGGAAATTAGTATTGTGCATACACTTCCATCACCAAGTCATATTGTTTTGACGATGGCACGTATTTAGTAGTATAGTTCAAATTTAGTTATAATCGGATAGATCTCACCGGAAATTGTTGCTGATGTTCAGGCTTCGTTTGGACGGCCACCCTGTGATGCTAAAGGATGCATTTATGTCTCTAAAGGAGAAGCTCTCCGCTATTCGGCAAATATTTCCACATCATCCTTTTCGCGTGGAACAGCATGAATATATTTGGTACTTCGTGCACAAATGAAAATCGCAGGTAAAAAACACACGGAAAGAAATCCGTTTCTGTTTTTATGAATAAAAAGTCATGAAACTAACTCTTATCTTATTTTATGAATTCATGTCTCTTATTCATGGTTTCAGGAATAAAATCACCGATGCAAGTCTTGAACTTTGGGAAAATAGTTTTGCTTCTAATCCAAAGTTGTGTGATCATCTTCATAAATTAAGATCTATTCAGGATTTCCAATAGCGTAGTAAGTTCGTCCACCAGGTTCGATCACAGCTCTTCACATCAACGGCAAGTTCTAATCCCAACGTTGGCAGTATTTTATTGTTTACATTTAGAGTCGATAAAGTAGATTTGCCAGACTCATGAATAAAGTTTTCAGTATCATGAAGTCATGGTTTTAACTCATGGAGCTCATGGTTTTAACCCGATCAAAATAGTTCATGATATCATGAATATTGTTCATGGTGTATATTCATTACACAAAAACACAACATATGCATGAAATCATGACCTGTTTTTCGCATTTTGAAGAACACATTATTTCCCGTGCACTTTCGAATAGAAATTCAACTTGAAAAATCACAATCACTGGGCAATGAAAGAAAAAAAATTCACAACTCTCCCTCTGTAGACCACGGGATGAGTGCATTTGAAATTATATGCCAGCCACTCAGACGCACTGACGCGCATGCGCGTTAGCTTCGATCATTGCTTCTGACCAGCAAATGGCCGTTTTTTACATTGCACTAGTCTTCTTTTTTTTACTCCACACTCTGCCATTTATCAAAATCCCTCGTTATGACGCGACTCTGCCTCAAAACTGCCAATAATCATATTCACTCATGACCAGAAGCGGAAAAATACTCTAATTTAACCATTTTTACCCGGGTGGCACAATACTAATAGCACCAACAAACAAAACAAAGCTGATTCAACTCTGCCTCCGGGTGCAAAAAAAAAAACAAACTATTAAAATGGGGAAATGCTACCGATCATTACATATTTTGGGAGGGAATCGATTATATTCACTACGTCGTACACAAAACAAGCGGAGTTTTTATAATTTAACTGTTTGTTTAAGTTGAATTACGAATTAATTTTGATATTTTGTTTCGCGAAAACGACGCAGCAAAAACAAAACACGTCAGTTTCAAAGCACGGCTTGCTGCGATCCTGTCATCATTATTTTTTAAAAACAGATTGTGTTTGAAATATTATCTAATGAACAAGTACTCCTGACATTTTCAGCGCTGGGTACTGAAGGGTACCTAGTAAAACGTCTGTTTGAAATAGTACAGGTTATAAGCCAAGTTATATTTCGCATGTGACGTAATGTTCAACAAACGTTAAAAATATATTCGGGTCTTGACGGGGTCTCAAATTAATTGTATTTGGAATCTTATGAACTAGTAATCTTTAAATTTTCAGCGTTGGGTACCAAGGGGTACTTAGTTCATCCTTATTTTGAAATGGTTACGAATAGTAACAGTATATGACGTAATGCTCAAGTTTGTTGAGAACTGGAAGAAAGCTGGGCAGGTCCTGGCGCGGTCTCAACCCGATTATTTTTGAAAGATTATCCAATGAACTAGTACTTCTGAAATTTTTAGCGTTGGATACTGAAGGGTACCCAGAACAATCTCTGTTAGAAATAATACTAGTTATTAGCCAATTAATATTGCGGATGTGTCATGATATTCAACGAATTAGAAGAAGAGTGGCCCGTTGTGCGATAAATTGTTGGTAATAGGTCAAATTGTAACTATTGTATTTTGAAATTTACCACTTTTGTACAGAGAATGTTGAGCTTTCAACTAAGATGCTTTAAATTGCTACTTGCGCTTCGCTGTGGATAACTTTATAAAGGGAACATGCATAAATTATGTAGCATTTCGGGGAGTGTGAGGAGGGTTTCAGAAGTACAGACGAGACATATAGTTATTCAAAAGGGCCTATTTGATTTTGTTTACATGTTTCTAATCAGATAGGTTCTTTTGACAAATTATCCTAGATATGAAGTCAAAAAAGGTTTAAATATACTTCTATTTATGGATCACCCCAAACTAAATTCCTGGTGACGTGTAGTTTTGGACTTTGTTTTAAAATTAAAATGGATTCTATAACGCCCGTTTGTCAAATAGATAATATTACACTTCTCAGCATATTTTTTTTTCTTCTCATAAACTTTTTTGTATTAAGAATTAACCAGGTACCCTTTGGTACCCAACGCTGAAAATTTCAAGATGTTTGTTAATTAAATAATCTTTCAAATACAATCTGACCCCGCCACGACCCGCCCACCCTTTTTGAGGCGGTTAATTATGACGTCACACAGACACTTTAATCATCATATATCAAAATGTGGTCATCAGAGAGCATTGGTTGAGTTGAGCAAAAATGTGTATTTTAATAATTCCTACAATATCTTAGAACATATTGAAATCGTCAAATTTGAACAAAGTACTAATTATCTAAAAAAACCAGTTTTAAGGTAGTGCTGAATAAAAACCATTTATATCTCTTTAACGTTAAGCTCTAGAAACTTAGTGTATTCAGCAACTTTTCTTAAAATTAGCTGCTCTACAACTTTGTCCAAAACAACAACCCGTTATCTCGTAGCTGGAAAAAGTTAGAATTTGAAAGTGTAGTTAAGCCCTTATGAAAGATTAGGCGTGTTTTTTTTTCAAAAGATGCGGAATAATATTTTGAACAACTCTTCTCAAGACACCTAGTCGAAAAAATTATGACAAAAGGGTGAACATGTTTTTGACCGTATTTTTACAGAATTGTGCCACTGTGCGCCTCGACGCAGCCACCTACAACTGTTTCGGTTTTTCTCTCTTGTGCTTATTCCTTGGAAATTTATTTTCTATCAATTTTTATCCCCACTCCCAACCGCCGCGCCCGTTGCCCGGTGACGTGTCCTCATGTGTGCACACAAAAAAGCGCCCCGGCAAGGCAAACTTTTAAAAGGACTTCTTATTTTTCGATTTGATAAAACCTTTCTCCCCCCCCCCCCTCGCCCACTTCTGGCGGGAGTGCGCCAGTTGGCCGGTTTTCTGTGGAAGCACATGTGTGTATTCTTGGAGGACGATTCGATTCGCCTTTTCTTCCACTCTAGTTAGACGCACATATTTTATTAAATGAAGATATATCAGTGAGTGTGTTCCAATTGAACTGGAAGCACGGAAGAGGGCGGAGAGGTGCGGGAAGACCTTCTCGGGGCGCGGCGGCAGAGAGGAAAGTAATGATTCTTGGTCCGGCTGCCAAGGCAACCACAGAAAAGGAAAAGATCGATTCCTTTCTCATCTGCTGCCACCGCCAGGAAGAAGGGAGACTGGCCGTTCGGGGCCCAAGCTTGAAAGGAATCGGCTTTTCTCAAAATTGGACTTCGGAATATGTATGTTCCGTTTAAAACCGAGGTCGGGGATGGGACAAATAAAAATAAATAAGGGGTTTTCCGAAAATTTAACTTATCCAGTTTTCTTCGGTTATCCGGTTTCTGTTTGCTCTCTCGCCCACATACTCCTTGGATCGGACATCGGTATTCTTCGTCATGTGTAATCGTGAATACTTCAAAGTTTATGTACGTCCTGGAAACCCCTTTTTCTTAAGAAATCTTTTTAATTATGGACCTTCTGCAAATATCCTCTAAATTAGTAATTTATAATTCAACTATTCCCAGATCCTCCGCCCCAGCCGGTTGTAAACTTTGATCCATGTGCCTGAGCACACACAATCACGGATATTTATCATTTCCAAGAGTCCGGTCCGGTTCTTCGGTCAAACGAGTGGAAAGGGGATTCAACTTTTCCTTCCTCCCTAATCCAAAGCGGTAAGACAATTTTCTACTAATTAATTATTCAACGGAAAACTATCGTCCGTCTTGCGGGCGATGGGAATGGGAAATATGATAAAGTTACGGCACGACCTCTGTCCGAAGGCCTGATGCCTCAGATCTCTCCCAGGCATTAATCAACACCGTTCTTATTCTTAAGTGGGTCGGAAAACACATGGTGATGGTGGTCAGCAGCAGCAGCAGCAGCGTCTTTCATCTAATCACAGTCCAAAGTCCGGTCCGATTTCGGGCTTTCGGGAGGAAAATCTGAACCTTTGTGTACACAGAAAAGGCCGATTTTTGATGGCATCCTTTTTCCTGATTTAGCACTGGTGTGTGAGTGTATCGTTTTAAAAGTGTTAAGCCCGGTTTGCACATAAGATGAAACTGATGACTGGCAGCAGCCGGCGGTCGTAACCGAGAGGCTGTATTGGAAGAAAAGTGATTGAAGGGATCGCTTTTGAGAGTTTTCCGTCAAGACAGAAGGGGTGAACAGAGGTGAGTGGTTTTCTTTATTAGGGGTTGATCGGGTTGCGTATAGTTTTGAACGAAAGTTGCACAAGTGAGGAGTGGGGGGGACTTGGTTCGAAAGGTATGAAAGTTGTTATAATTGCTGACCAGTGGTCAGCCAGATAAGACAATTCTCCTCCGTTGGTTTTTCGGGTTAATGAAGATGAAAGATCCGAGGGAACCCTTGTTTGGTTGTTTAATAAATTATACTGACTTTCTTGGCAGGAGTTTGCCGGCATCATGGTCGTCAAAGGGATCATCTTGAGATTGGGGGGCCGCTTTCCCGGGCTCAAAGTGGTCGTTTTGATTGAAAACTAGGAGATTAGTATGGCTATCGCACTGAAGCATGTTTCTGTAGTGAATAGGCGAATATGTAATGTTCCGAGCGGCAAGCTTAATTTTCCGTTTGAATTCTTGGTTTTGGGAAAACACGCTTGCTCCAATGACATGAAAATTGCTTTTATTTTCTAGAAAATTACTTCATTAGTAAACATAATTTAGAAGAAAAATTAGTAATCTCCATTTAATTCCAACTACCTTTGCTTATCTTCGACAGATACGCGTATTTCGTCTACAATGCACTATGGTCCAGATCACGAATTTACGAGGAAACATGCTCCCAGCGCCTAAACTTGAAACTTTACAGCAAAGTAATGTTCTACAATATGGTTTGTATCATCAAGGCCCATTTTTTTATGTTGATTAAAATTAGGGTGGTCCCCATTTTCACGGAAATGCAAAAACTAACTTTTTTATTTGCAGAAATAGACGTTTATATTCTTTGTCAAAATTGTAGCGCAAAAAATTTCATGGAATTTTTATTAAGAAATTTTTTTTGTACCTTAAAAATTGACCGATTTAGAGCAATTTTTTCTCATCAACTTAGGGTGTACCATAAAAAATTGATTTTTGCCCTTACTTTTTATTTCAATTCCCACCGTAAATTTGAAGTTTGAACGAGTTTTAGAACTTTTAAGACGCGTATTTTGGTATACAAATTTTGCCGCTAGCTTCAATAAATCAATAGTTATTGAAGTTTTTCTTAAAAAAATACGCCTTTTTTAAATGTTGATTTTCATGCTTGGGGCAAATACAAAAAAAAAATAAAGACGTCATTTGAAAGGACAATTTATATTGTTCAACATATGTGAAAATTAGAGATATGTTATTTCTGTATTTTGAGAAAATTACATTTTAATCTGGGATGGTTTAAAAAGAAAAACTTCAATAACTATTGATTGGTTAAAGCTAACGGCAAAATAAACACATCAAAATACGCGCCTTTAAAAGTTCTACAACTCGTCCCAACACAACTTAACGATGAAAATTGAAATAAAAAAGTAAGGACAGAAAAACTTTTTTTTATGGCTCACCCTAAGTTGACGAGGGAAAAGTTGCTCTAAATCGGTCAATTTTCAAGCTACAAAAAAAAGGCAGCCCTAAGTTTGCACCTTTAAACTGAAGAAATGATCCATTAAAAATTGAATTTCATTCCATAAAAAACGTATTCATGACCCATTAAACTCTGGTCAATATCCATAATAAAATGGATATGATCCTTATATTTTATCAATGTGATCCATAATTTATACAAAATTTAGCAATAAAATGTCAAAATGTACCGTTATATATCTAGGGTATGATCAATAAAATTGTACGGATTACACCATAAACATAGTAGCAAATGTTCCGTAAAAGGTTCAATATCATTCCTCAAAGTTGTAAAATTGATCCTTAGAATGTAACGTTTGTGAACTTAAATATATACACATGATCAGTAAATTATTTAAAATATTACATAAATAAATCGTCAATGGTCCATGATAGGTTAGAAAAATTAACAACAAACTTTATATATGGTCCATAGGAAATGAACTTTGGGCATTTAAACTAATATGCAGGATTCATAAATTATGCCAGAATTATTTCAATGTTGGGTTAATATTTTTTTAATTTTAGGCACGGGAAATCGATCCTTGATCTGCGCTACTACTCAGATCTATTAACATACCGCAACTGCGATGTTTCCATCGCAATGTTTCCAATAAATTTGGTAAAGAGCACTTGTGCATGTGAAGAACTAGGGAAGATGTTCTCATATTAATCTCATCATCTGCAATTCATCCTACTTGAAATTAAACGATGGGCACGTGACAGGATTAGTTAGTAATGTTTGCTGTTGTTAGTTAAACGTTAGCAAACATTATTAAGAAGATGAAAACGATCCTTCAACTGCCTAATTGTTTGATTCATCGTAAGATGTAATAAAGGAACAATGAGATTAATATAAAGGGGCAGTTACGCTACATGTAAAATTTAAGGCTTGATCAAACTGTTGTTTAAGATTTGTTTTACAAAATTATGCTGGGCAACAGTTTGCTGTCCAATCTCGCTATCGCTCGTCGGACCTAACTACAAAAAACATCCTCCGTTTGCATTATACTTGGCAAATGCTTGAATCAGTCGTTAACTTGGAAACATCGACCGCTTTCTACTTAGTTTTTCAATCGTCAACAGCAAGGCAACATTGATATTTCAAGCACTTGGAGTACAGCATAACAAATCGTGAGCTACTATGTCACATTGTACAATATAGTGTGTCATTCCAAAAGATTATCAATCTCTTATGAATTGATTAAAAGCAATCATACTAAAGGTTTTTTTTTTTTTTTTCTGAAAACCAATGTTTGGCAAAATTGTAGTTGAGAAAATTATATATAAGAATAACTTTTGAACGAACAGCGATTTGTTTTCTCATAGTAATGTCGTAATTTCGTAATAAAGATTCTAATTAGTGTTAGTTTCTTATCGATATGTGCTCAAATTTCTAGGATGTTGTTAACGACATGATTTGAAATCGTTTAAGCATAGGGGGAGAATATTTCAAAATTTGCATCACTCCAACGGGAAGGTTTGGTTAGATTAACTTCCCCAATTTTTATGCACCTAAAAATTGAAACAAATAGTGACCAAAACACAAAAATGCAGGCATAATTCATTGATCACACCCATATGTTCAATTGCACTAAAAGTTGATATGTTACGGATCGTTTCTTTGAGTTTTATGATTATTATTCTAATTTGTTTTATGGATCATAGACAATTTATTTATGGAACATTTCAATAATTTTATGAATCATGTGCGTGTATTTTAGTGCACAAATGTTACATTCTTGTGGATCAATTTTGCAAGTTTAAGGAATGATATTGAACCTTTTACGGAACATTTTGTTGTTATATGTTTACGGGTAATACGTACAATTTTATTGATCATACCCTAAGATATATAACGGTACATTTCTGACATTTTATTGCTAAATTTTGTATAAATTATGGATCACATTGATAAATTTTATGGATCATATTAATTTTATTATGGATATTGACCAGAGTTTTATGGGTCATAAATGCGTTTTTTGTGGAACGATTTTAACTTTTTTTATGTATCGTTTATTAGTTTTTATATGCAAAAGTATGTTTGCCCAAAAAAAATGTTTAATAAAAATTTTATGAAATTTTCTGCGCTACAATTTTGCCAAAGAATGTAAACGTCTATTTCTGCAAATAAAAAAGTTAGTTTTTGCATTTCCGTAAAAATGGGGACCACCCTAATTTTAATCAACATAAAAAAATAGGAATACGTTTTTATTTCAAGTTTCACCACCATTTTTTTAAGGTTAAAAAAAATCAATTTTTTATGGTACACCCTAAGTTGATGAGAAAAAATTGCTCTAAATCGGTCAATTGCTCTAAATCGATCAACATAGGTACAAAAAAAATTTCTTAATAAAAATTCCATGAAATTTTTTGCGCTACAATTTTGACAAGAATATAAACGTCTATTTCTGCAAATAAAAAAGTTAGTTTTTGTATTTCCGTGAAAATGGGGACCACCCTAATTTTAATCAACATCAAAATATGGGCCTTGATGATACAAACCATATTGTAGAACATTATTTTGCTGTAAAGTTTCAAGTTTAGGCGCTGGGAGCATGTTTTTTTCGTAAATTCGTGATCTGGACCATAGTGCAATGTGCAGACTTCTTCAGTGTCTCGTACTAATAACTCGACTTCATTACAGAACTCGACACTTCATTAGTACTAAACAGAGCGTGTAGTGTTCGTCAAAATCGCGCGAACAGCGTTCTTTTGAATCGATTCCCAAAATCGCAAAAAAAAAATCGATTCGAAGAAAAGCGATTTGTAATTTATATAATAACAATTTATAAATTGTCCAATCAAATTTTAGGTAATTTGTTACATTTCCAGAGAGCAAATTCTAATTTGTAAGCTTAAGGCTGATTAATTGATTAATTGATTCATATCTAGTATACCTTCAACCAAGGGCAATGTGATCTATTACTACACGATTTAAAAAGTAGTGAATTGTTTGTGATGTTTTGTTTCATTGTTCTACCGAAAACAGCTTCAAGTGAATAAATTTTCATCAGAGAGACCATAGGTGCTCATCTAGCGAACTCATGAATGTCAGGCGTGCCATGTCCGCAGGTTTTAGCTTCTACCTCTTGTCGCTTTTCCCAACCATTCTTTTTAAACGCATAAAAAATATCGTAAATAAAACCGGAACGACAGTGAAAGGTAAAAATTACACCGCACGAGCTCGGGCGCAACACGAAAACAACGAGAGATTTGCTGTGCAAAGCCGAAGAGCGGGAGCAATGTGAAATGTCAAAGTTCAAAGTGTACCTAGTGCTAGGCGATTCTTGATATTGATCAATGTGGCAGCTTGTCATAACATTTTAAAACGTTGCAATCACTTATTGAGTACCTGTTTCGTGGAAAATAATTCTGGAGTTTAAAAGTCGATTCCCCCACTAAAAAATCGATTCAGTCAAAAACTCGAACAGTATAGGATCGATTCAAAACATCGATTAATTGATCCCAAAAAACTCGATCCAGTAAAAAACGGATCGAGATCGCCCACTGCTAATTTGTAGTACAATTAAAACGCTTTCGTAGGAGCACGCTTTTTAATCACACACAAACCTCTGCGGTACACGCTATGTCTAAACAACCCAAATTTGCGTAAGGTGCACTCAAATTCTCCGGAAGTATGGCTACCCAAAAGTGAGTAAAGACAGTTTGTTGTAGTAAGATGACAAATAGTCAACATCGGCTTGAATCCAATCGATGTTTACTAATTGTCAACGTGTTACTCCTAACCATCATTACTCACTTTTGGGTAGCCATGCTTGCGACAAATTTGAGTGCATCGGACTCAAATTTGGGTTGTTTAGAAATAGCGTGTATCCAGTTTAGTGACGTTTAACGCACGCATATTAACGTGTCGAACGTCGTGCGCAAAATTGTTTCGTCCAAAACGCACGACTACATATCCAGAAGGCACACTATCACACCCAGCCGTGATAAGCTTAACTGAAGAATGTAAACAATCAAACGTCATTTCCGTACATAAATTTAGCCGCAGTTAAAAAAATGTCTTTTCTTTGAAATTATAATGTTGTCTTGAGAAATCATTGAAGTATAAGTCCGTAATTTGCATTTTAAAAGGTACGCTGAAAATGAGCATTGCTAAATGTTGGATACATAAACGATTTGTGAACATTTTATAGGACGGTGAAAGGAACTCGTTTAACGGAGTAAAAAGGCAACGCAAACTGTCAGTCGCCATTAAAATCGATCCATCCGAAAAAATAATTCGGAACTTTTTCAAAAAAGGTGCGAAATCTATGTATTATATTGTAAAATGTGACATGAAAGGGTGAAGCAAGATGCTTTACGGCATAGAGCCCAAATTGGATGTTCCAGCATAGAAGGACATCGAAATGGAGGGGGCTATACGAAATACTAACTATTGATAAACTTGAAAATTTGTCACACCATCCAAGTAACATTGCAAAAACCATTTTATGAAAGCAACTAGAAATCAATTTGGTTTTATTGTGGCAGTAAGAGGTGCCAATAGATTTCAAGTTTTAGCCAGGTTTATGAGAACCAACACAGTTTCTTTATAACGATCTTAAAACCTTGTCTCCTTAAGTTCCTTTTACCCCTATCAATGGTTTTATTTTGACTTTATGAACTCGTAAAATTCCGTTTTTGGACTCATTCAAATTATCTTATTATGGTCAGTTGAAAAAGCTTTTTGAAACCATTTTGCCGCCAGTAAATGCATTAAACGACAAAATGGCATTGTGGAATGTCACCAAATGACCAAATAGTTTTATAGTAGCCATTGCGAAGATAAGTTGGCTTTTTGGAAAAACTGTGATTTCTTCCGAATGGCATATTGAAATATATAAAATAGTTGAATTGTGGAAAAACAAATACACCAAATTTTAAATGTAATACAAATGCGATGCATTTTCAGGAAATGCATGATCAATTTATCGAATACATTTGTTTCAATTTTGTTTCTGTTGATGACATGCATAATTTCCGAGGTACACTTATTTTTGGCTCTTATCATGTCAATATTCACCATAAAATTAAACGTGCAAATCATATGATAAGTATGATAAGCTATAAAAAAAATCAATTTGTTTATGATATTTTGCTATCAAAAAGAATTATCCGCAATACTACGACTTTTTTCTTAAATATTATTTACTCCCAAATGAATCAGAAGAGAAGGAAATCGAACAAAGCAGAACAGCAAAAACTATCACAGTGAAACTACAGCCAAGGTTGCGGCTTATCATTTTTGACTTATCCATATTCATTTGCCGATAGCTCTTCTCAGAAGCTCAATTTAAAAATATAATGTATGATGAACTTATGGTGCTTGAGTAGAACTACAACTTGGTCTAACAATACATAGCTCTATCTCTTATATCTGAGGAATAAGAGCGTATATTCCGCAGTGATCTTCGCGATGATATTCGCGGTGAAGATCACGCGATTATCATCGTGAAGATCACTGTGAATATACGCTCTCATGTCGAAGATATAGGAGTTAGAGCAATGTACTGTTGAACAAAGTTGTAGGTCTACTCATCAGCACTACAAGTTCATCATACATATATTATCAAATCGACCCTCTGAAAGGAGATATTGGCAAATGAATATGCCTGAGTCAAAAATGATAAGCCGCAACCCTGACTACAGCTATGGCCATTTGGCCCTATGCTGGTTTGCATGGCAGCTAATAGGTTTTATGAAGGTTCTCATGTGGTCAGAAAATCTTTCACTAGAACATTTTCAAAATCTTCATGGTCTTATAAAGGTTTTGTTGACTTGTTTTCACAATTTGCACATTTGTTGGCTTTAAAGCAGCATAGAGAAGGTGCTGGTAGACAAAACAGTTTGGAGTGTAGTTTTATCAACAAAGGCGGGAGGAGTGCTATTCGGCTGGAATAAAATTTAAATTTTTACTTGAGTAGTAGCCGTTTTCCAAAAACGGAGTTGGTACTATCAACCCTTTTGGAATGAAAAACAGAATGGCGAAATATGTTTTTTTTTTTTCAGATGAAACATAGTTTAACTTGGACGGGTTATTTTACTTGTTATTGGCATGATCTGAACAACAGCAGGTGTCCTCAGATCCAAGCTGAAAGTTTGGGGCAGGAGTTTGAAGGCGCCCCCTTTTTTGTACCACGCCAAACTTCGATTTGCCTCCGGAATGTAAATACAAATATTTGGATTTACCGGAGGTTGTTTTTAACGGACACCTGGAGCGCGACGCAACCGAAGACGTAATTTTTCAACAGGACACTGCTTGAATGGACGGCATACAATCTTGATTGCAACCTCACGTAGAACCTCAGGGGCATCTTAGTTGAGATGGTGTACGCAAATGGACGATAATATTACAGTGTTTCCAGTCTTAAAGCCGCACTTACAAAATTGACTTTGCAGACCGCTGTATTGGGCTAAAATCGACTTTGCAACACTACAGAAGTTGTGGTGACCATACAAAATTCTAACTATTAAAAAACTTCTACATTTTTCCCACAAGAGTTCTTTAAGGAGTGCATCAAAAAGTAGTTAACCGTTTAAAATCCGCACACACTCATATTTCTCTAACTTTTCCGTTGGGTTCCGTTGGCTCTAACTGATCCGTTGGGTAAAAATAATTGAAATTTTGCGTAGACAAAGCTGAATGTGTATTGCTTGTATATTTCATAAGGGGCGCAGAAGCTTTCAAAATGGCAACAAAAGAACAGTGCGTGCACGAAAATGAGAATGAGGATCTGTCGCATCGTGCCATCGGCCAGAAGTTGTGAATCGCGAATTCTACAGTGTCTGGTATCATAAAACGGTTCTGCCTGTTGATTGGAAGCAAAGATCCGGAAAAAATGACGTTAGGTCACAAATGCGTGGTTGGGGCCTTTAAACGGAAACCGAACGCCTCAGTTCAAGATGTGGCTAAAAAGTTGCACGTGAGCAAGACTTTCGAGCAGTATACCAAAACTCGAGCTGGACTACGTACGTTTAAGGTTCAGAAGTCTCCGAACCGTGACGAGAAACAAAATACGGTCACAAAAAGCCGTGCCCGGAAGCTGTCCGAGCATAAGTTAACGAAACCACACTGCTGACGAGATATATGCGAACACGGACTTCAACCAGATACCAGGAAACCTGTACCTGACTGCCAAGGATAATTGTGATGTTTCCGAGAACATCCGGACATAGAAGATCGTTACCGCAACCACCATGAGTGGACAGGTGTATTTGAAAGAGTGTCTCCAAAAGCGGCTTCTTCCTCTCCTGAAGGCTCACAACGGTCTGACGATCTTCTGGCCGGATTTGGCATCATGCCACTGCACAAAAGACGTGCTAGAGTGGTATAAGGCTAATGATGTCGATTTCGTGCCGAAAGATCGGAACCCCTCAAACACTCGGGAACAGCGCCCTATTGAAAAATACTGGGTTCAGAACCTTATGGCTGGGGTTAAGGTCCAGAATCGCGCGTTGGGATGTAAGGGCGAACTTTAATGGTTTCTTTTTACTCCCAAAAAATTAGCTGATAATCGGATAAAAACTTCAGTTTTGAGAATGTATGAATTTCATAAACATTTGATACGTAATTGAGCTTAAAGTAGTGCACATTATTGTCGTGTGTATTCGTATTACGTTTTGTTTATAAGTCAAAAAGCCTATTTAGGTTCTCATAATTGCAGTTTTTTTTTAAATTTCGTGAATTGAACTAGAAGTACGAAAGAAAGATCTACACACTTGGTGTACTGAAAATACCCGGTTCCAGCAATCCCGAATCGGACCAAAAAGTCGTCAGTTGTATTCAGAAAAATAGTAATACAGGATCGACATCGGCATGTCCTAGCGGATTAAGAAAAGAAATGACCGCAAGACATACAGGAAGCAGAAAGTACCAAAGTATTCTCCAGATCAGAAAAAAACTGTTCTGGCAGCACTGGTCTCGTCGTAGTGTCAGTTGACAGCGGGAGGTAAGATGGACAGCGATGATAGATGAGAGAGAGAAAGAGGTGGAATAGCGTCAAACGTAGTCGCGAAGAAAGAACATAAACAAAACAAAAGCCGTTGAGAGATAAGGCACAAACATGTACACTCCCGCATCATTTTACTCAGTTTTTGAGTACAATTGTATACTATCTCAGAAATGTTACTCAATTTGCGTAAAAAGGAGGTCTACTCAATTTTATGAGTAGATCCACTTTTTTCGAAAATTGAGCAACATTTTCCTGAGAGAAAAAGAGATACTATACAATTGTACTCATACATTGAGTAAAGTGAAGCGGGAGTGTATGGTAAAGTTGATATCGGAGTGAGTAGTTCGAGGG
Source organism: Aedes japonicus (assembly GCA_034211315.2). NCBI lineage: Eukaryota > Metazoa > Arthropoda > Insecta > Diptera > Culicidae > Aedes > Aedes japonicus. The sequence goes on along the minus strand of JASCZW010004172.1, from coordinate 109,477 downwards.
GGAAGCAAATTAGTATTTCAGTGGTGAAAGCATCGGAGAATTTGGTTGATTAGCGCCGGACCGGATGGATAGACGGACGCATACTAACACGAAGCAAATTGTTGCCCGGGTAGACGATTTACAGAGTCTACAGTTCTAAGCCGGAGTTGACATTTGTATCACTGCGAATTGAGGAAATTTTGTAATTAGAACGTTTTACTATGATGGAGAATGCAAAGAAATAATTAAGTGCAAATTCAGGAGGAGCTCAAAATAACCGAGCAGTGAGGGCAAGGTCAGCAAAAAAGGCAAACTAGAATTGTGAGTAAGGAATCTTAAACGTTGTATAAAAACTAACGCCTGAATTTATTAGAATTTTACAGCTTGATCTCACTAACTTCGGGGTGATTCTCAAACAAAATTGTTCGAAAGCTTATTTGATCCGAACAAGTACCGTGCCAAAATGAGGGCCCGAAATCTGGTTGACGGAACGTACGTGAAAGAGGATTCCAGAATACTGCTGGGACGTCAATTCTATTCCATATCGGTTGAAGAGAGTGTCCAAATTGCAGATACGACTGTGTTTTGAAAGTGCTGGTTTGGTAAATAATTTACATATTTTCCATTTTATACACAAAAGGAACAATAAATGCTTAAATTTACCGAAACGAGGTTGCTTCCGGAAGCATGAGATTCCTTCTCTCTCTACGTTGATTTATTTGAAAAAGAATTCAACCCACCAAACTGTCCCCAACTTCAACCGATCGAACGCTGCTGGGCAATCGTCAAGCAGAACCTCAAAAAAGCTGGGACAATGGCCCACAATATGTCAGACTTCAAGCAAAACTGGTCAGCAGTCTTTGTGGAAGTTAACATGAGCATTATGTCATGAGAATATTTTCAAGTACCTTTGCGTTATGCCATCCCGTGAATCCATGTTTTCAACCTTTATCTTCTTCAAATAAACTATAAGTCGTTAAGTTTACATTAAACCAAAAATCTATAATCCAACCCAAGTCCCCTCTCTCGATCCAGTTGCCATTATAATAACATAACAATTATTTAGCAGTAAGGCAGGCCGACAGTTTCCCCGCTGTCCACCCATTCCAGACTATTTCACTTCCAGTTAGGACGAGCTGTAACTCAATCACATAACGCTACACAATCACCCCCTCCCCCCTTTCCCTCCTGGCAAAAAACCCTCTCCGGGCAAGACGCTAAACTGTGTGCTAATATTATGGAGCAGTAGTGCTGCGTTCCTCCAGGATATCGTGGACGATGGGCAACCGCACCAACACAGCTGGCTGAGTACAGCCGCCTCAGTACGCCGCCAACTACACATGCAGGGACGGGCGAGAGGAGAATTTATGAAAACGATCCATATTACATAAAGCATTGATGATAATCATAACAATAGGCCCGGTCGTTGTTCGTAGTTCGTCGGATCCGGGACACACGGAGGGAGGGAGGGGTTGCCGGGAAAAAGAGGTGAAATTGCATGAAAGTAAAATAATATGTTTTACGACGTCTCTGGGCGCGCACACACCAGTCGGGAAAGACGGGTTTCCAAGGAATTCGGAGGGTTGAAAACGTTCGCTGCTCACACACATATGCTTTTGCAGAAAGTGGGTGTAGCGAACCGACTCAAATGGGGACATTAATACATTTATGATGAGGGAAGATTATTTAAATTATGGCAGCGGACGAGCGACGAGCAGCGGGGGCCAGTTTTTGCTCGATGAAATTTGTATTAATTTAATATGTGTGGAATAGGAGAGGGATAGTCGGCCAACGTCGTCTGCCGGAGTAGTGATGGGATGGGTTTATGAAATTTTGTTTGATGACCCTAAGAAACGAGGAGCAGCGAGCAGCGTTGATGGCAGAAATATGTGTGAGTCTTGTATGTCCCGTGTTTTCTGCATCAAGACGAGAAAGTTTTGAGCATGTCCTGTCCAGATAGAAGGAACAAACCAGGAGCGAGGGATCACTTTGGAATGAACTTTTTCGACTCTGCAACACAAAATAGTTCACATTTTGACATGCTAAATAATGGACATGTGCTGAAAAGTTTTACCCCCTTGTGTTGTATTACCCTCTCCCCATCGATCCATGCGCATTGAAATGAGGGTTAGCTGTATAATTCGTCACCCCCTTTGAGAGACCCCTCGGCGGCAACGGCTATGCTTGTGTGCATGTTTACATACACAGTTATTCGTACATTATAATTATATTTTCGGACAACTGAGGGTTTTTCATTAAAACTAGCCCTTTCCACCCCGTTCGCTGGAACGCAACCAACCCGTTGGGAAAACCCAAAAGGCCATAAAGAAGCTATAGCCGGTTTCTGTTTGTTTAGATAAGGTTTTTCGATGGGAAAGCCCTTTTCTTACCATCTCATTCGTCTCAGTTTTGAACGAGAGACTGATGCGGGCACTCTGCCACTCTGCCCCATTCAAAGGGGTAAGTAGATTTCAAAACACACACCCTGTCCTAGAGATGGACGCTCCTTCCACTTGTGTAACTCTACTTTTTCGGGGTTTTGGTTTATTTATGAGTTCTTTACTTTTCGGACAACCACCATCCATCCCCTCCTCCTCCTCCGAACTGACACTGTAAAAGCGAACAACTTTCAAATAAGTGTCCGGCCCGATCCCAAGTAACCAGAGAAAGCACCAAGAAAATAAAGTATGAGAAATATGTTTCCATTTGGAACGAAAACGTGTGCGTTGTGCCCGGGTTTGGTCAAAGTTCTACAAGTTTTTGGAAAATTATGCGTTACAGAGCGAACGCAAAGGGGACGAATTCCTTCAACAAAGATGTTTCCGAAACCGGACAGCTTGGGCTTTATTATTAGATTGGACAGCACGGGAGGGTGCGGCCAGAAAAAGGATTAATTTTCCTTTTCACTTTTCAGCAGATGACCTTTGTTGGAGAAGCACCGTGGGGTTCGGTGGAGGGCTGTAGACAGAGAACTCCTCAAAACTCAACTTGAAGAAAATCGCTCAACCAGAATTGACCACAGACACATAAAACTTGGCTCCGCCTGGCCCGGGTTTTGCAAACACCGTGATGTTCCCGGCTGGGATGGGTTGGATTGGGGAGGTGGAAGTAGTGTATCGTGCAGCTCCTGTATCCTGAGTAAATTTAATATAAATTAATCTATTCAACGCATACAAACCCCTTTCGGAAATACGTTGGAGTGAGCGGCTAAAACTACACACAACTTAGTTTCAAAGTCTAGAGGTGGGGATAAGGAGCAGTCGATCCAAAACCGATAGCAAGATGAAGCGTCTTGGAAAAAGTTCCTGGAAAATAGCTTCCAATATCATTTTCCCTGGCCGTCCTGCCAGAGGCATATGTTAACAAATTAAAATAAATTAAAATTTGTCTGATTAAAATGAGAAGCGGTCTGGCCTTGCGGTGATCGGGATGGCAGAAGTTCACTGATCCATTACCGGATGGGCGAGAACATTTATTAGAATTAATTGGTGATTCGATTAGCTACGGATCGGAATCTTAACAAATTTCCACCGCTAGATGGCGCTTTGGTTGGGAAACTTTAGAACGCTCAGCCTCGTCCTTCAGTACAAATGCAAACAAGGAACTTATTTAATCCATGTTGACCAATATGTGGATTGGACAGTTTGGCTGCATACTTTGAGGTGTTTTTTGTACGGTTCCTGCCCTCTCAAACACAGACTTCGGAGTTGATGTAAGGCAGTGGAATTAAAACGCAGGGATGCCATGTTAACAGACATGTCTGTAAATTTGCAGACTTTTCATTTTTATTGCAGACTTTTTTTTAACGATGCAGACATTTTATTTATGTTGCAGACTTTTACACACATTTGCAGGGTGGCCACAGACTCGGGAAAATCGGGAAATGCGGGAATCCAAAATCATCGAGAAATATGCGGGAATTTCAAAAGTCATCGGGAATTTTTGTCATATGGAAGGAACCATACTCACACCTTTTTCAAATGATTTCAGTAGCGTTTTTGTCATTTACTCGGTTCATTGTTCAGCCTGTTCAGAACGTACCGCTTAGAGCATGTTCAGCGGTGGTCTATTTTAACATCTTGATAGTTGATTTGCATCAGCAAACTTAAAAAGAACCAGCTAAAACAGACCAACTTTGCGTTCACCGCACCGGTGTAGTATTTCTTGTTGCTAAACCCACCAACACCTATCATCTTGTCAATCATACAATATCCAGAGATCAGAAGTTTTGTTTTTTTTCAGAGACCGAGGATTTCTCGCAAACTTTTTACCATGGATTGGTTTGAGTGGTGGTGAGTGTGTGAATGCATGCATCTCATTTGAACGATATTAGATAGTGCTGATAGTGATAGATATCGCCACGCCAACCTATGACAAGAAGCACGTTTCTGCGACGTTTCAATACGACAAAGGATATGATCCTAGACATTATGCGACAACTAGAGTCAACTGATGACTTTTTCCAGCTGTTGCGATGCAGCTGGATATGTTGTCGTATGTCCTCAGCTAGTTCTCTCGACGGAAACTTGGGGGTTGGTGACCCTGCAGAATTTTTGCAAATCTGGCCTTAAGACTTACGGCCCGCAGTATTTAACCCCCTAATATCGGAAAAGGTTGAGAAACTGATGGACCGAAATTATCTCCCAAAAATTCGAAAAAAATCTTGTAAATTCAGTGCATTTAGAAAATCGGGGAACTTATCAGAAGCTCGGTATACTTTCTAGATTTGACTTAGACTTTTCCGAGGTTTAGCTATTCTCCCTGCTGTCGAAGGAACTGTCAGGGAACTTTCCAGAAAATCGGGGAACTTTCCAGAAATTAGGGGTTCTTCCTAGAAGTTTTGAGAACTTTCCTGAAATTCAGATTGTTTCCTAGTAATTCAGGTAATTGTCCACAAATTCAAGGAGCATACCACGAGTTCAGGGAAGTTTCCAAAAGTAAAGGTTTCTTCACAGAAGTTCAGGTAATTATCCAGAAATTCAGGGGGCTTCCAGAAGTTTAGAAAACTTATCAGATTATTTTGGGTATTTTTCAGAAGTTCATAGAACTACTCAAGATGTTCAGGGAACTTCCCAAAAATTCGAGGAACTTTCCAGAAAATTAGAGAACTTCCAATAGAGAACAGTCAAGAAATTTTTCAAGCTTTACAACAGTTTGCGGATCTTGCTAGAGGTTTAGTGAACATCTTAGAATTTCATGTAAATTGCTAGACATATACAGAACTTCCACCTATTCACAATCTTGGAGATCATAAAAAGTTCTTGGTCGGTTTAACAACATCTCGGTAATGCTAACTATTCCACAGAAATTCCAGGGCTTCCAAGATTTTTTTTTCAATTTCTAGGTAGATATTTAAATATGTGTGATATTCTGCTTTTTATCACAGAATATGTACCTGCTGCAAGTTAAAACAACTTCTGGAAAGCGAAATCTGATTTTCTAAATTCCCGTCATTTCCAGAAAGTTGTTCCTATTCCATGGATGATTAGCAAACTTTTTGGAAGTTCATCCAAGTTTCCAGAAACCTTAATAATTTTTCAGCAATTCAATGAACTTCTCTTAAATTCCACCATTTCTCTTCTCGAAAGACAGCGAGCAAACTTCATGATTATCTGGAAACTTCCAATTATTTTATTCAACTGCCGAGAAGTTTAATCAACTTCTAGCATGGTCATTATAGATATTTCCACGCAATTTTCATTCAGATATTCCGAAGTTCATTAATTTAAATGTTTAAAGAGTGCGTTCAGTAAGAAACTTAGAAGCTTATATAAGTTCTGAAATGATGCACCATAGATCCGGTATAAAACAAAATTTACAAAACGATCCTAAATAAATCCAAACCACGATTTGAACCACCGTTGAAGATGCCCTTCTGGCTGGTTACACGGCTGTAACAGGTGAGGCCAGAAATGAACTTATCTTTCATGTGGTGTGGCGAATGTGTTTGAAGTTTGGCGAATTGCGTTTGTAAGGGTGTTAACACATGGTGAAAGAAGAATTTTGGGCAGCTGTGCTCAATGCCGTCTGACGTTGTTTGCCGGATTCCAGAGAAACGAAAATGGTTTGGACAAATTTGCTGAAAATTGGCTCATCCTGTCTCACAAAAAGGCGTATTTTAAATAAATGGAAAGTGTCTGGTGGTAAATAAAACTGGAAAAAGTTTGGGAGCTCAGAGATTTAGCTACGAGTAATTTATATCAACTTATCTTAACAGTCGGGAAAATAAGGCAAAAATGCGGGAAAAATTCGAAAAAATGCGGGAATTTTTATATTAAGATTGTGTGACCAAAAGTAGAAATCGTGTAAGAAACGAAAGCAGTGGGCCACTTGGAGACACACTGGGCCTAGAGATAAGTATCGTAAGGCCGTAAGTATCGTAAGTAAGGCCCTTTCCGAGGGTAACTTGGAGTCTCCCTACTTATGGTAGTGTTCAATCCCACGCGTGTTCAAACCCATGCGAAAATTTACTGTCAAAGCGTTGGTAATATTGGTCCTTTGCTGTTAAGTCACAACAAAAATTAAGGTTCACAACAATACAAATCACATTTGAGAAACTTAGAGACTTCCTCGAAAAAAAAATTCTCCTATGGTCAGGTAGAAACTTCTATTATTGGGAGCACGCAGTTCATGCAAGAAGAACCTTCAAAAATTCATTACCGAAGTTCAAGACCATACTTCCCAGAATTTCAAGACAGAACTTCCCCAAGAATTAGGAGAGGACTTATCAGAGCTTCAGGAAGAAGTGTAGCTTACTTCTTTGAAGTTTGGAATTTTTCAGAGGTTTTGGAGTTCTTTCCAGAAATTCAAGATTGAACTTCCCAGAAGTTCAGAAAAAAAACTTCCCCAAATTTCAGACGGGAAGGGCACTACCTATAATTTCTCAAAAAATCAGGAAAAAAAATCCTCAGGACGATGCGTCATAGAAGTTGAGGAAAGAACTTCTCTCAAGTTCGGGAAATAACTTCCCAGAAGTTCCGGAGGAAACTTCTTGAAGTGTTAGTTGGAACTTCCTAGAACTGCTCGGCAGTTTTTACAAAGCTCAGAGGAGAACATTCTGCATTTCAGAATAAGGATTTCTCAAAATTCTTTAGAGAAAAGAATGTAACTTTCCAGTTGCACGAATTTCCCAATAGTTCCGGAACAAACTTCCCCAAAATTCTGGAGAAAACTTCCCAAAAGTTCATGAAGAGGACTTCTGGAGGTCCAGGAAGAGACTTCAAGAACAAGTTTCAGGAATTGGACCAAAGAAGTTTGGAATAAAATTGCTCCTCGCAGTTGCAGATGGGACCAATCAGAAATTTGAAAAGAATAAGCTACCGAAGAGGGCACTACCTGTAGGGTAAAGAAGGAATTTTTCAAAAAAATCAGTAAAGAACTCCTCAGAAGTTCACAAGGAACTTCTCAGAAGTTGCGAAGTGACCAAAAGTTTAGTTGGAACTACCCAGAAGTGCTTTCCTAAAGTTCCGAATCACACAATCCAGCATTTCCGAATGAGAACTTCTCAAAGTTCACGAAATCTCAGAAGTTATGGTAGATTCTTTTGATATTCCGGAAGAAACTTCTTGAAATGTTAGTTGAAACTTCCTAGAAGTGCTCGGCAGCTTTCTCAAAGCTCAGAGGAGAACATTCTGCATTTCAGAATAAGGATTTCTCAAAATTCTTTAGAGAGAAAAGAATGAAACTTTCCAGGAGCACGAATTTCCCAATAGTTCCGGAACAAACTTCCCCAAAGTTCTGGAGAAAACTTCCCCAAAGTTCTGGAGAAAACTTCCCGAAAGTTCAGGAAGAGGACTTCAAGAACAAATTTGAGGGAATTTTCCTAAAAATTTTGGAATAAAATTCTCCTTGCAGTTCCGGATGGGACCAATCAGAAGTTTGGAAAGAATAAGCTCAGGAAAAAACTTCCCCGAATTTCAGGAAGAAACCTACCAGGGAGGGCAAAGAAGAAATTTTTCAAAACAATCAGTAAAGAACTCCTCAGAAGTTCACAAGAGGACTTCTCAGAAGTTGCTAAGTGACTAAAAGTTTAGTTGGAACTATCCACAAGTGCTAGAGAGCATCCCCAAAGTTCCGAATCAAACATTCCAGCATTTCAGAATGAGAGCTTCTCAGAGTTAACGAAATCTCAGAAGTTATGGTAGATTCTTTTGATATCAGGAAGAAACTTCAGAAATTCAGGAACAAACTGCCCCGAAGTTCAGGACAATACTTCCCTGAAGTTCAGAAGAGATTATTTCGGCAGCTCCGAAAAAAACTGCTCAGAAGTTCAGGAAGAAACTTCTAGCAACTTAAGAAGATTTTCCAAGAAATTCTGGAAGTGCTTTCTCAAAGTTTTGCAGAAACTTTCTTCGTAGTTCAGGATGGGACTTGTCAGAAGTTTAGAAAGTAACTATGTTCAGGCAAAAAATTACCAAATGTTTCTGGAGGGTAAGGTTGGGTTCTTAAATAGGAATTCCGAAGAAAATAAGGAGGGACTGCCAAAAAGTTCATGAGGAATTTTGCCTGAAGTTCAGGAGGAAACTTCCCAGAATTTTAGCAAAGAGCCTTGCAGAAGATCAGGAGAGAGTTTCCCTGAAATTTAAGAGATAATTTACAGACTTTTATAGACATTCCCAGACATTTCAAATTTTTATCACAGACATTTGAAAAAAAAAATCGGGCATCCCTGTTAAAACGCAATTTTAGCAATGTTAATCGTAGAATTTGAACAAAGTGTTCTAATATGTTTCGCATCAATTATCTCGAAAATTTTCAGCTTTTTAAATTTCCCATACATTTGCCAATAAAATTGGGTTGAAAGTTAATTTCGCATCCGAACATCGCTTCTGCTCGCTTCAGTAAACAATATCATTTAGGAAAAATTCAAAACGATTTTCCATCATCAGAGCACCGGAATTAGTGGGCGCCATTTTCATCGCCCCCCTCCTGCCTGCCACCGATGCTAATTAGGCCCCCAGTTCCCTCCCAGTTCATCATCACTCGCGGAATGTTGTAATTGCAGTGATTTTTCCGTTCTAAATGTCTGCATCACATGTCACGCCGCCTGCCCCGATGCATTGTCAAAATTCACCAAGCACCTAACCTAACCTAACCGAACCGACTCGCTCTCCGGCATGATTGAAGCGGGGGGTGCGCGGGGGAAATGAAATTTTAGAAATTTTATCGAGGTGACAATAATTTTGAATCACCGATTCCATTAGTGTCAATTATTGATACTGATGACGCAATGTGTTTATCAGTGCAAAGATGGCAGTAGGCGGCGAGGATGCGAGCACACTGTCAATATTGTGTATCATTACAGACGTGAGATGGGGGCAAACACACACTCACACACACAGCCATGCACGCGTGGTCTGTGTTATTTCGCAATGTGTTCCGACGCCATTAGCGTAATTATTATTACGCGTAACAAGCATCGGTGAATTTTAGTTTAATGTGAAAGGTGAGGAGGCTGGCAGCGGCGGATGTAATGTTAGTCTAAATAAGGTGTCAGCCACCGTGATATGAGCGGGAGCGGAATCGAAAAAAAGGTGACATTTTCCGAGAGTAAAAGAACACAATTTCCTAATCAAAATAATAATTTTAATTATGTAAATGCCAGGCCGTGCACAGGATGCAGAAACGTTGTGCCGGGAATGATATCAATTTCGGTCTATGGGAACCGCTGGACAGCAGCGGGAGCAAGGGAAGTAACATGATTACATTACTTTGACCGCAAATTTTGCAGTGTATGTTGGTGCATCCGGAAGTTGATCAGTGTATCATTTAACATGGTTTGCCTCAGCTCTGTAACGAGGAGTTACTCCTGTAGGAATGGGTTGGGGAAGGATATTACCGTTACTACGTTTTATTCACTCTTAAGAGATTTGCTTGTCGCTCACATGTGTTATTTGAAGTGCTTCCACTGTTATTATTCGATGCCATTCCAATGCATCCAATCCTATAGTGTGTGACAAACACAGTGATACACTTGAGGATTGTGTCGAAAATAAACTGGCAACGCGTATGTTGTGCTCACACATACACGCTTAAGGCTATCGGTGTCTGAGCCTACCTACATTCGACGCGTTCATCTGTCAACTTGATCAGCTCCAGAACTTTCGGTAAACAGTGATCGTTTTCGAGATGCCGCAAATGGAAAATAGTGACAAAATTCAAGTAGTGGACGCGTAAGTTTATGAGAAGTATGTCTCGATGAACATAATAGCAAGGCATTTCGAAATGCATCACTTTAGCGTAAAATCTATCGTCAACAAGTTCGGGGAACACTACTCGTCCGATGAGCTGCCAAGAAGGGGGAAAAAACGACGCCCAGCTGGCCCAAAATTGTATCGGAAGGTAGTCAACCTCATCCTTTGGAACAGATCGATGTCGACTCGTGATTTGACCAAAAAGGCTGCTACCTCCGTCGGAATTGTCCAAAGAATCAAGAAGTGCAACAACTTGAAGACTAAAAAGGCCGAAAATAGCAGCCGAAAAGTGCTGAGCAAAAATTCAGGGTTAAAACCAGAGCCAGCACATTATACTAGAATAGACTTGGTAGACTTTTGCAACGACTGTCGGCCTTCGTTTTTATCGATGGTGAAACATATGTGAAAGTGGACTCCAGAACGCCTTTAGGATCGCAATTTTACACAAAGTTCATCAGCGAAGATGTAGGCATCTCCGAATAGTCGTTTGAGGTGGAAAAATTATCCAGAAGGTTCTCGTATGGCAGGCAGTTTGTTCCGGCGGCTCCAAGTTATTGATTTTCTAGACTAAAGGTACGATCAATGCCGAAGTTTACCGAATTGGTTTCTGTAATGAATTCAAGATATACAGAAAATTGTCACATTTTCTAAACAGACTGATTATATAAAAAATGCTTGTGATTTTACAAGATAACAACAGACCCAATTCAAGAAACATATTATTTACTATGTTTCCAACTTTGGCCTATTAAAGTCATCACATAGTAAAATGTTGGTTTCCCTAAAGATTTTATAAAAATTTATGAATTTATTGTTGTATAATTGTGAAATGGTGCAATATTAAGAGCGAAAAATAGGAATTCAAAAAGTAGTGTAATGGAAATTCAATTTTTTAATTGATTTTGAGATCGTCGGGGGAACGAAGCGGACAGTTCATCGCCAATTTTAACCAATCCAATTTTAGAACAGATAGCATTCAAGATGCTGATATAATGCTAATAAAATGCTTGTGGCATCTGAAATGCAGATTCAGGGTTGATTTACTTTCCGATAAGTGAAATGGTTTAAACATAGTATCAAAAAATCTGTTAATGTCAATCTGTGACTACAGCCCATCCGTTGGTGCATTAAATGTCAATTTGTCAACACTGTCAATTATTGAAATGGCAATGTCAATCTGTCAATGTCAATACTGTCGGTCTGCGTTAAATTAAAAGTAAGGTCAATTTTAGAAGCTGCAATAATAGATACACACAACCAAATTCGTTGCCTTAAGACCGACACATGCAAGCGTCTTTGAGCACATAAGAATGGGTTGAAAGAGATGAGAAAATAAATTCAATCAAACACACTATTTGTCGATGTTCCTGCCAGCACTGTTAACGATGTAAATGCAACTGAATAAACCCGTCGTGTCAGATGGTGTTGCAACGGCTGAAACGTCAGCCGATGACGGATCGGATTCCATCATTCTGTCAACAATCAAGAAGCAACAGCAAGTTTACGAGTTGAAAAATTATATTCTCTAATAGAAATTAGTATTGTATGTGTTACCTACCTAACGTGTTCTTAATTTGTGCTTGAACATAATATCACAGAACGTAAGTTAAAGATAATATTAAAAGTAGTCGTAAATAACATGAAATTAAACGTCACAGGTGATCAGCCACAAAGGCACGAGGAAATATTATTTGAGTAAGGAGAGGTGTGAAACCAAAAATTTTAAGTAACATTTTTAGTTGTTAGGCTACACGCTGTCAATGTCAATCTGTAACTGTCAATGTCAATGACATTTTGATAAGTATTTTTTTTAACATACAATTTACTGCAATTATAATCAAATGAGTTCATTTTTTGTATTCCTTCGAAGTTTTGATGGCTGAACGTTCAGCTGAATTCAATGGTGAGTAATTTGGTTTGGATCATGATTATTAAAGGCAACGGGAAGCTTTGGATACAGGTAAGCGCAATGATTTAATATAGTGGTGTCAAAAATTCTGTAAATGTCAATTTGTGTGATCAATTTTTGATGGTAATCTGTCAACGCTTTGTACAGTAGTGCTCTAAAGTTAATTGATATAGATTTTCAGATAAAATTAAAATGGCAACACTGCAAACCATTCCCTTTTCTTTGTTTTGTTTTGTTGTGCTTCTTTATTTGCACGGTATACCGTTTGTGAATTTAGCGGTATAGCAGTTTGTGAATTTCAGTAGGAATGTGAGTTTTTATCGCCGTTTTGTTTACATTATTTAGCTCAAAATACGTTTTACAAAGTGTTTTTTTGAGGTAAGTTTATAGTTCAGCATAATATTAAGCAATTATATTACTAAATGATTGTTTTTATGACTAAAATGAATCAAACTAGACGACGCAAATAGTGTCTGTTTTTATCACTTAGTATATATAGGTATGCGCAATGAAAAGCATTTTGAGTCCGTTTAGATTAATTGTATTTGTATTGAAAATTTTAGATGTAAAAAACAAGGGCGATAAACAAATCAACTCACTATGCTTCTATGACTACTCAATTTTCTATTACTCAATAGAGTTTGAGTTTCCAGAGCAGCTTTGTCAAAATCGCAAGTGATCATCAAACATCAAAAAGTCATTTTCAATTCAATCAAAATGCTTATTTTGAATAGCAATTGCTGAGTCTTACTGCCCTCTATTATCATAATTACTACTTTTAGTAATTGTAACCCACCGATTTGAGCCTAAAAAATCACACATCATGTTCTACATCAAGAGAAACAAATTTAGTTTTTTCATTTGATACTCAAACTCATTCCCATCTAGTTGAAATTGAATAATTGATATTGACAACAACACAGGCGATAATGAATATTCATCGACGAATGAACAACACCAAATAATGACTTCGAAACTCAGCGGTTGCTCTGGTCAAGAAAATGCTGTCATTTCAAAATTCCAATTCACGAAGATAGTTGGTCTGTCCGTTAAGGTTGTCTTCATTTTCAGCTCATTTGAGTGATCATGAATTGATACATGTTGTGACGAAATAAATTAAATTAATTGTAATTTGCTTGAATTTAGGTAGAATTACCCATTTAATTTTTGGGAAAAATTGACTACACAGTTAGAAAAAATACTCAAATTTGGGTTTATGATTTCATTGAAAAATGATTGCAACTGTCTCGAAACGAGTCCAAAACGACCCCAGATGGTCAGACTTGTACTGAATTTCTCCAACAAACGTAAAATCATCGGCCAAAACCATGCCAGCACAATTGAACCCAGCTTCCACAAGCCACGCAGGGCAGGAGCCCCATATGTTTCTTGATCCATCACGTTTACCATACCGTTCCGATCCGGTTCCCAACTATTTCCCATCGGCCAGCCCGATTCGACTCTGCAGTGTCGAATTACGGAAAACAACTCCCGCAAGAGACCCTTCCGAATAAAAACCGATCCTACGAAGAAATGAAGATGGACAGCTAAAGTAAATTTTCCTGTACAGGTATGTGCCCGGGACCGGGACCGGGACCGGGAGGGAGAGTTTATTTATTCCTTGTTCCAATGTTCCAGCTTGCTGTCCCTTTGTTGGTTCGGCTTTCTTCGGTTTGAGACTGGGTGGTGAAATTTTGCATAGAAAACCACTTTTTTCCCTCTTTGATTCCTGACACTGGTCCAGCAGGAATCATCGAAGGAACGGAAAAAAAAGAAACATGACGAGAAGAAGAAAAGGGTTACATACACCGACTTTCTTCGAGAGTAAGTTATGTGGCGCCATCTTTGCCGGAGGAATCGATTTCAAAGTGTACCTACCGAATAGCGATGACGTGTGTGTGTATATGTGTTGGACTGGACTGGGATGGACATCGAGTCAGGTGCGAGGAAGGCGAAACCTCTAAACTTTTCTTCCTTCGCCTGGGCTGGTTTTCCCAATCACGATGACCCGGATCGGTTTTTATGTAGAATTGTTTTCCGCCGGAGGTCCAACCGATGCGGAACTGTTGTGGGAGTGTTCTCTGACCAGTGCAGGTGAAGTTGCGTAATAAAGCAATTTTACTTACGTAATCGTGATTCGAATTTTAGGGACTGGGTGTGGAGTGGGTTGCAGAAATTGATTTCAGCTGAGGGGTTTCCTTTTCCGAGAGTTTTGTTATTTTGAATTATTTATTGGAAATGGAGTGTAGTTTTGCAAGTTGCGCAAATCGACATAATTTTCCAGCAGCTGGTTATGTGATTTGAAGTTAATTAAAATGGGTGGTTTTTGCATTTAAAGAATGGCTGGTGCTAGATTCGTCATTTACGGAAAATTAGCTCCCAGTTCTCCCATTCGTTTCGGCTGTCTGATGACATGAAAATGTATCAAATATCATGAAATGGCAGAATTAATACAAATAAACTGCGTGCCAGCTAGTTGCACAGCCATCACGTTCGGTCGGTGGTGACAGCGACAGGCAAGGCCGGATAATGAAAACCGAGGAATGGAACAAATCATGGCACTCCATAATTGCTATATGCTTGCCATTTGCGCCCAACCACCCCAACTTGCTGCCATTAGCCTGGCTGTCAGTGCTCTCAGTGTTCGTCATTAAATTTACCCCTCATTACAAACACTGCCGTGTGGTACCCACTAATGTACACGTGCCCCATACCACTGCCTCGCACAATCGGCTGTGGGCGGTGAGCTGTTGGCATTAAACGGGAAACGATATTAAAATGTGTGTTTTAATAATAACACTAATAACGCTATCACATGTACTGGGGGTGCTGGGCGACATGTAAAGGGTCGTTGTTTTTCGAGCTCGTGAAATTTAACCCCAAGACCAAGTTAGTTTTCCAGGGATCTACGATGGGGTCTTTAAAACCTGATAAGATTGACTACACAGATAAAAAGAAACATTGATTTTTCTGCGTGATCTAATGCACATAAAAGGAATGCTAGATGTGGCAGAAAATAATGATAGATTTCAAGTAAATTTTTGCCCGATAACGCCTGAATTTAACCTGTTGTATGAAAGATTGTAACCATTGTTGTATGGCGCATGAAAGATTGCAAACAATTTCGTTGTTTACGCATCCATTGGCTTGGAATTGAAAGAAGGGAAATTTTACGCGCCTGTTAAAATTATTAATTTTGTTTCTGTGTAAGAGGCAATCTCATCAAACTTATCAGATAAGAACTCCTGCGATGTTTCAATTGAAGCGGTAATCTGTTTAACTTCAGTTCAAAGATCGAAATTTTCACTCAGATGGGTGAAAACCGAGCTCTCTCCCAAGCAGGTAGTCGATGAGTAGCGTACCTTCCACATTTTCATCTCTCCTTTTTCACCGATAATTCATGATCCTCTCTCTTGCATATGCGAAAATATCTCGCTCCAAAATTCAACGAAATTTTTTTCTCATGCCACATTTTTCAATGAAAACATGCTACCTAGATCGTATACGAGAAGCAAAAACCGAGGAGCAAAAAACGAGGAATCACACCATGAATAAAAGACTTTTTATCGAATTATAATGTCAGAATAAAACAAGCATGAAGACTATAGACACTGTATATAGCTCGGACAACAATAGTCTTATGCAGCCAAACGACCTGTCAAAAAATGCAGCCAAACGGACTGTCAACTTTTGATTCACTTTAAACGAGCAAGTATTGTTTTGACAAAAGCCAATTATGAACAAATAAGGGATATTCTACTTCCATATTCCGTAAATGTAAGTATTTAAAATGTAACTGGACATATTTGTTATAATTAGTAATGGAGAAAACAAGTTATAGTATTTTGTATTTACACTGCACAGCCTATGGCTTCCTAGAATCTGAAAATCTGCCGAAAGGCCGCAGAATGCAAGCCATTTCTGCTTCATATTATCATTTTTTGGAAACCGGAAGAAACCCACAGAATTCATTCCAAACAATTCATTTTTTACACGGCACTTTTCACTATGCTTTTCAATAAATATATCCAAACGGAATCAAAACAAACTACCAACCGATTATTTGTTTAGCCTATTGCGCTGTTTACTTCAAGTTTGTACAAATACAAGTGGTGCCAGATCAATTGCTCAAATTTATGACATTTTTCAGGGTTGGCAGATTGTATGATTTTGCGTTGTCCGGTCTATATACAGTGTCTATAATGAAGACTGGTGCATTTTCAGGTGTCAAAAAGTACGTGAAAAATAATTATCGGCATCTAGTATTCACTGAAAAAGAAACGATTTATCAGCTACTCATGCTCTCCGCCGAAAATTATAAATCGCCGTTGCTTTTCTCGCGAAAACTGCTGTGAGCGTATAATAGTCTCTTGCTTCTCACATTCTCATCTGTTTCTCCAAGCGGGTGAAAAATGACGTTTCTCTTCTCAAGTAGGCGAAAATTTCGGTCTCAGTTCAGTTGAGACCAACTGAATTTTCTTAGCAACAGATGCTGAAATGGTTGCTTTCATCTCAGCAAAGGAAGACATCAAGGATCTATTATTATTCTGCATCAAAACAATTTGCTGATAGATCGCAGAACAATCAGATAAGCAAAAGTAATCGGTTTCCCTTATAAAGACTGTATTCGATGAAATTTAGACACACGCAATTGTTCGTAACTTTTTAACGTGTGGGTAAAAATTATTGAAATTTTAACTGAATGTATTTCATTGTGTTGTGTCAATTGTGTAATGAGTTTCGTGAACATCGGTCGAGTGATTTCAGTGATGGCTTCGAATGAAGAAATAGTGCGCCAACAAATTTTGGGCAATCACTTCGAAAACCCAAACGCTTCTCATCGATGGATCGGAAAACAGCTCGGAATCGCACATTCAACCGTATCTCATGTGATCAAAACGTTCAAGGACCGTAAGACAACCAAGCGGAAAAATGTTAGTGGCAAAAAACGTGGCACATCAAATCCGGAGAAGTCCAGGATGGTGTTGGACCAATTAAAGCGTTATCCCAACATTTCGTTCAGGGATGTTGCGAAAAAGGCGAAAGTTTCAGGTTGTTTTGTGCAGAAAACAATGAAACGTTCTGGATTACATGTGTACAAGGTCCAGAAGGCACCCAACCGGAGCGATAAACAGAACTCGGTGGGCAAAACTCGTGCAAGAAAACTGTACAGGGAGTGGCTCACAAAACCGTTCTGCATTGTGATGGACCATGAGACCTACATTAAAGCCGACACCAAACAAATGCCATGACAGGAACACTACGTCGCCACCTCTAAGTTGGCCGTTCCGGAGAGTGTACGGAAGAAGAAACTGTCGAAATTCGCAAAAAAATTCCTTGGGGCTGGATTTCTGGGACCGTCAACGGACAAATCTACAAGGACGAATGCCTCCAAAAACGACTTCTGCCCTTCTTGAGATCTCACGATGGCCCGACACTGTTTTGGCCGGATTTGGCATCTTGCCACTATGCCCGGCTCTTCAAGATAAACATTGACATACATTTGAAATGCCAGTTTCAAGTTTAACACAAGTAGCAGACCGAAGATGGACGTCTGCTCTCTGTAGTAACTTAACTGTAAAAAATGAACTGAACACGAAGCAAGCAAAAACACACGGCATGAAAACAGATCGAAAGTGGTTCTATAGATGTTGATATGGGATTTCCGTTTGATATTGATGATGAACAGCTTCATCGTCGCTTGACAATTATCAATTGACGATGATTTTGCCGGGCCCTGTTCATGACCAACCGAATATCTAAAATAGATTGCGTGATGTGAATCATTCTGTGAACTAGAATAACCATTGTATATTTCGATTCAACTACCACTAATTTTGCCCAATACGGGAGATACCCAAGTACTTAACGGGGGGTGGCGGAAACCCTCGCCCCAAAACAAAAATACTCTCAACGCATTCCGATCCGATGATTCCTCCCCACCCATTCTCTTTGAAATACTCGGAAGTACAATATGCGTACACGAGACCACCCCACGCGGTCATATTTTCTCTCTTCCTTTCGTCAAGAGTTCAAGCGAATGAATGAAGAAAGAAAAAAAGGCATCCTACGATCATAACACGCAAGAAAAATGAGCCTCTGCCTGCTCTGTTCTGTTTTCCTTACTCCACAAGCGAAACGAAAACAAGCGCCGCCGCCACCAACCAGCAAAGGGTGCGGGGGGCGAATAGCAACCGGACAGGCGATGATTTTTCTTTAAAACGAGAATGGCCGCAGTCCCTCACGCTTCTCGGGAGGAAGGACGAAAATGGGAAGTGATGTTTATTTTTCTTTCCACTTTGTTACGCACCAACCGACGGACGATCCCAGCAAGCCGAGCCGAGAGCGCGCGCGAACGTTCTCACTTTCCAACCCTCCCACCCCCGACTGGACAGGCTTTCTCATGCTTTCGACTTCTCCTTCTTCTTTCGAGGAACTCCTCGGGGGGGTGGGAGACAGCTGAATTAAGTTATTTTTCGTCTTACTTAGGCTTGGTCGTTTTTTACGAGTGCCAAATTAAGTTCAACGCCTAATGAGGGATTATATGCGGAGGGGTACGTTTCTTGGCGCTGAGTCGCGTTTCTTGTTCTTTCTACTTTTTTTTTTGCTTTCAGTCGTGGCGACGACGCTGTGGCTTACCACAATTGCGGAAGAGTGGGAATTCCGGTAATTTAGGGTCATATTTTAGGAAGAAAGCTGTTTTCTTATCGGTGGGAAATTCCCCGGAAAATCTCGTTTCAAATTCTCGGTTTGTATGACACATTGTTAGCCAGCTAGAACGGAAAACTGAGATAATCCTTTCCACATTCCGATGAATCATTCCGAGCAGACTGAGGAAAAACAATGCTTTCTCGGAAGCGGAGAGCATTGTATCATCATTATCATCATCGCCACCCCAGAAACGCATACACACATACGATTCCGACATGGGATTGTCGGACGGACTTTCGAGGAAGGTATGGAGAAGCGCCAACACCAAGAAAAATAAGAATCGTTTTTCTTCGTCCTGCTATTTCTGGGTTAGGCACCGTCGTCATCATCCTTGTCGTCCAAGAAGAGCACACAATAAAGTGAATTGCTTGATATGTGATATTTGCCATCCCTTCTGGTACAATTCTCCCCCCCCCCCCCCACGAACCGAACCGCCGACGAAAAGGGGTAGAGAAGGGCATTTCCTGTTTTAAAAGTCCTTCCTGTGACACATCGCCTCGTTCGATCGCCTCCGGCCGATGCCGGGATGCCTCTTATCGGCCGTCTTGAATCACCCCCTTTCTGGCCGTCGCCAGAAAAGTTCCCTCAAATGCAAAAGTTCGATTTATCTGTATTTACGGTGACCACCTTCATTCATCCCCCTTCCCAAAAACGGGGTTGCGATAGCTAGCAAGCGAGTACACACACCCTCACATGAGGAGCACAATCGAAGTCCGTCGTCGATGGCTAGTGTGAGTGCGACAAAAGTGTCGAAGAAATGCTCTTGTGCGACGCACCCGAGGAAGCCGAAAAAAAGAAGAAGATAAACCAAAAGGAGATAAAGTACATATCGTCGTCGGTGGTGGGTGACCAACACCAATAAATATCACACCATTGCCTCTTCACCACACATGACCGTCCATCCATCGAGCGGGGGGCGAAGTAAGCCTCCGTACCTGCCGATTGTGGAATTGTCGGAAGTCGGTTCCCGGATACAGTTGTGCAAGGACGACTATTATGTCTTCTGGCCTCGGGGGTTGCTTCCAGTACCAAAGCGTGAAACTTGAAAGGGTAGATCGGTTGTTTTCCTAGGACAGGCGGAGATTTTGCATAGTTTTGGTAGGGTTTTTTGAGGAAGGGGAAGGAACTTGGTGCCTTGAGAAAAGCATTTCTATATTGCTTCAAATTAATGAACTGAATTGCAAAAAATCAGTGCCGTTTGTTCGAAAGACTCACGAACTCCTGTGACCCAAAATCGTTTGAAAATAGGGAAGCAATAAATGTTTGAGAAGTTAAACATAACTTCAAATAACTCTAGAAATTAACTGCAACTTGACAGATATTTCATACGGCTAGTTCGCGACAAAATCTGGACACCCCTAAATACACAAATCTCTGGAAATACTTCATCAACGCGTGAAATGTTTCGCAGACTGGTGAACGTATGTCTGTTCACTGTTTGAAATCAATTTTTGGTGACAACAAGCTTTTAGATCGAAGATGGCGTCGAAAGAAGAGCAAGTGCAAAAAGCTATTGTGTGCGGTCGCTATGAAAAACCAGATCTGTCAGTAAGAAAACCTTGATGTTCCTGCAAACACTGTCCAAAACGTTCTTAAATCTTTCGATCACGTTTGACAACAGCCAGGAAGGCTGGGAGTGGAACAAAAATGGATCTCAGGAACCACCAGAAGGACGCGAAGGTGAAGCAAATGTTGCAGAAGAGACCAGATCTTTCGCTGGCTAGAGAAATCAAAATGTCATCAACTTTCGTGCATACTTCCAAGCCACGACAAGGTATGAAGTCGTTCAAGGTGAAAACTGTACCGAACCATAATGATAAACAGAATGTGACGGCTAAAATCCGGGCTCACAAATTGGGTCGCGAATATTGGACGAAGTTTTCCTGCGTGAAAGACTTTAAGCAGCTTCCCGGAATGTCGTATTCAACTTCCATGCAACGGAACGGCGTAGAGGAGCATTTCAGGACGAAGAAAACGGCCGAATTTCCCAAAAAATATTTGGTTTGGCAGGCAATATGCAGTTGTGGTCGAGCAAGCCAAAGCTTCATCAGAATCTAGACGGCAAACAAGGAAATATACCGCGAAAAATGCCTCAAGAAGCAATTGTTACCATTCCTACGCAGCCATGACGCTCCCTTGCTGTTCTGGCCTGATTTGGCATCTTGTCCCTACGTCAAAGATGTTTTGGAATGGTATAAAGCAAATGGAGTCCATGTTGTGCCGGAAGAGGCGAATCCACCTAACTGCCCGGAGTTGCGACCTATCGAGCGGTATTGGGCTCTCGTGAAGAGAGAAATATCTCAATATAAACAACAAGGCACAACTATAGAAAAATTTCGAAAATCTTGGACAAAAGTAGCTAAATCGGTTGCAGAGAAGTCTGGCGGGAGTAAACCTCAAAAGGTCGTAGTTTCTTCATGCAGCCCAATTAAGTGACTGTAATTAGTTTAAAGATGACTAATAATGCACAGTTAAATGAATCAAAAATGCATCTTGGATTAAACTAACAGCAAATTTGTTTTATTCGAAATTTAATCCGTACAGATTTTGTCGCGAACAAGCCTTATAACGAAGAAGTTCGAGGAATGTCGTACAAATTCTGCAGTTTTGATGAAATTTCGTGCAATAAATAGTTAACGAATATGAGGGTCCTTTTTTATTTTCCTTCATTGAGTTCCTGTAGGAATATTTAAATGGCTTTAATTTCATAAAATTCAGTCACATTTTAAGAAATGTTGAGAACTTAAGTTTAGATTCTCGTTGTTAATCTTATTTACAGGAGTTTGGAAAACTTCAGAGTTGTTTTTTTCTTAGCGTTTCATGCTTTTTGCTTTCACTACTAGCTTATTGCTGGCTCTCAATTAAGTATTCTTCATGCGCTTCCACAGTTATTCATTAAGAGCTTTCGATGCCAGGTACCATGTTTGCATTAGTATGATTCTGTGGCGAGTACAGTTATCCTATGCCCAGGGAGGCGAGAAATTTTCCTTTTAAGAAAAATTCCTTGTCCAGACCGGGAATCGAACCCAGCCACCTCCAGCATGGCGTTGCTTTGTAGCTGCACCTTTACCGACTGAGCTAAGGAAGGGCCCTGATCTAAGGATGGAACTTCAAAGTTGTCGTTTCTAAATCGAGAAAATGGCAGAACATTTTGTGACAGTTCTTTTGATTGCTGGAAAATATTATGAACATTGTAGGCGGTCCAAAATATGGACGACAAACTACATTTTTGGAATGTCATGGCAATTGGTGTAACAAAATCACCCCAAAAGGCAGAATTTAAATAAATTCCAAATAACAGATCTTTAACATGGAACAGAAACTTTCCTAGAAGTTTATTTAAGTTATTGAAGAAAATTGCGGAGTTTTCAATAGTCTACTAGAAAATTTGGGAACATCTATGGAGTGTCTTTTTACTAATTTCAAGAAAAAAACAACGAGGAAATTCAACAATGGTCTTGGAAACTGAACTCATATCCAGGGAGGGCGAAAACATTGACACATTTCAATTCAAACAACCTTAGGGCGCTAGATCTGGAGTTCTAAAAACAAGTCGGAAGAAGTTGGAGGTAATTCTGTTCACCAATATCAATCAAAGCCAAGTCAATCTAGCTCAAAGGCTTTCAAACTAGTTTTGCGAACAAAGGTCAGAGATCTGAAGAATAGTTTCAATACTTTTTTAAATTTCTTACAATTTCTCAAGAAACAAAAAACCTCTAACCAAAAGGTAGAAGATCGAGAAACTGCATAAAAAATTAGAGATTTATAAAGAACAAAACAGACCCGTTCGAGGAACTTTATCAAAGTTATTGCGAAAATTTTGAAGTTCTCAATTGTCTGCTAGATATTCTGGAGGTTTCAATTGACTTTCTCTACAGGAAAGCTTCAAGAACTTCAGAAAATGCATGAGCTCCAAAAATCTACAAGAAGCTCAAAACAGGTCTCGGGAATCGAACCCAGCCACCTCCAACATGGTGTTGCTTTGTAGCTACGCCTTTGCCAACTGAGCTAAGGGACTCCATTTTCACTATGTCCCAGTGGCGATTCGTCCGTTATTTTAAACGTGCAACAACGTGTTCACTTCGACACATAATGCTCAGTTGCCGATTGCTCTAATTTTCAGTATTATAATTTGCCCAAAGGTAATTAAAATTATCCTTATCGTTTATTCATTGTCGAACTACTTACCAACGAAAAAAAGACGTGGATAAAATGAGCTTGAACATATTTTTCATGACAGGAACGAACTCACCAAGTTTGATGATATTTAGTTTCTTCAGTTTTGGTTCGGAAATTTTCTGCCACAAAATTGTGGGAACTCTTTTGGGCTGTAGAAACATCTTTTTAAAATGTCTTAAGGATTCGATTGCTCTCTGCATTAGAACGAGTTTGTTTTGAGGTTCTGTGTAAGCCATTCTTGACGTTGGTTGTAGGATTTTCAAATAATATAATTATGTTAACTCAATTAATCGTAACCTATTTGAAGATTGAACTCGTCACAATTCCATTCTTCAATTGATCACAAGACGTTTTTGCCAAGTCCTAATAATATTCACAAATTTGTAGTGCTTGATGGGACACTATTACACCGATATCCAACCATTTTTTAAAAGTCAAACATTACGAAAATTGACTTTTTCACTTCTAAGAAAAGTTTCGTGAGTATCGGGACAAAGTTGGACATGTGGAAAAGCATCCAAGTGTTTATATAAATTCATCAGAAAAGAAATTAAAATCGCTTAGCTGAGAACCGCATGCAATTTTTGATAAATTGAAGCTGTATTGCTTTAGTTACGTAACACACTACACAGAACACACTAC
Source organism: Aedes japonicus (assembly GCA_034211315.2). Classification (NCBI taxonomy): domain Eukaryota; kingdom Metazoa; phylum Arthropoda; class Insecta; order Diptera; family Culicidae; genus Aedes; species Aedes japonicus. The sequence goes on along the minus strand of JASCZW010004172.1, from coordinate 85,864 downwards.
ATGCCAAAGAAGGCGTAAACAGCAAAATTGTTTGCAATCTTTCATGCGACATACAACAATGTTTGCATTATTTCATACAATAGGGTAAATTCAGGCGTTTTCTGGCTTAAATTTACATGAAATATCGCATTTTTTTCTGACAAATCTAGCATTCCCTTTATGTGCATTAGATAACGCAGAAAATTCAATGTTTCTTTTTATCTGTGTACATTTTTCATATACTTCAGATAGGCACAACAATAAACAGGAATTTTGGCTAAAGAAAGACAATATACAGTATTTCTGGAAAGTTTTTATAGTCCCCGCGAGGTTCTATGGTTCTAAGGTCTTTTAGCAAGCTCAATAATTTCTGTGAAAACGATGGTTAAAGTTCAAAAATCACATTCAAGAAATTACAAAAGGTTTCCAGGTTCTCAAGAACTTCGAAAATGGTCAGAGAAGTTCGGAGAAAATTCCTAAAATAATTTTTTGGACCTCTTTAGGATAGATAGATTTTAGAATAGACAAGGACAGAACAAAAAATATCATAACTCTTCTCAGAAAAACTCAGAAAAACTTTTAGATTTTGTTTCATACTAGTGTTTTGAAGCATGAAATAATACATTATTTTCGGCCCCGTAGCGTCATTCTAGACACTTGAGCCTTTCAAAGGTCTGAAAAGAAGCTCAAGGATGTCATAAACAATTTTCAAAGCTTTAGGCTAATTCGGTCAAACGAATTCATTGAAACTTCCGAACTTATGAGATTTTTCTGTGGCGGAAAAATCTCTGATCACGTCTACCTTTGGAAGGGATGTAATGCCGCTGGCCTCAGCTCATGAGTAGATGAATGCGATATGTATGAAGCAGGAGCCTCTCTTCGGTGGTGAACCAGCCTAAGGCTGAAAGCCACCTTAAAACAAGAAGAAGAAGAAGCTTCCAAACTAGGTAGAAAAATTCAAAATATTTGCTAGAAATCTTCTAGCGGAAACACAACCTTAATCACTTTCCTGGAAAACTCTGAAGACTTTATAAATACTTTGTTTTGTGACACCATATAATCAGCAGCCAATTTGAGTCTTTCAAACTTAAAGACAGAAATTTGAATTTGTTTCGATCAGTTCTACTTACTTAAATAAATTGAATCAGAATTTTCTATCAAAGTAGCAAGGTCACAATTTTGGTTCTGAGAAGCTATCTAAGACCGTGACTTGTACGTGTAAAATGATGTAAGACCGTTATAAAACTGTTAATGTGACTAGGGTTAACACATTTCGAGTCATTTGGTTAGAATAAAAAAGAAGATACACAGAAGAAACCTTAATCGCTAACCAGGTAAACATCGAACACCTCTAAATACTTTGTGTCTCGAATCTGTAGTTCCCTTCTGAACGCTTTAAGATTTAAGAAGGAAGGGAGGTAAAGCTGTTGGTCCCGGAACATGTGCTGATGGGTTCGAATTCTAGGGTCCAGGTCGTGTCTCCCTTACGTGCCGAACCAGCCTCAGACTGGAAGCCACGATAATACGAAACAACAACAATAGTTATTCAAAGTTCCAAGATGTTTGGGAAATATTTATTGAGAGGTAATAAAAGCCGTTTTCTTCCAAGTCCTTCAAAAAAGGATTATTTAGAGAATTACAAAATAGTAACATGAATTAATAGTATAAACCGAAAAGATCCAAGTGAAGACGGAGTTCTGTTCTTCTGGAGTTCTTCTGGACATTTGACTCTTCAGCAGTTCAAAATTTGGTCAAAATGATGTTTTTCCGAGTTTTACGATTAAAAGATGATCTGAAGAAGATCCGATCATAGCCGAGAGATAGCTGGAAAATGATCTCTGAGAGGAATCTTTAGATACCTTTTTCATCGGTTGGTTCCGTAGATCACTTATGGGCAATTGACCTGATTCAGAGCAGTGATGGGATTTGTAAATTTTTCGCAAAACAGTCGCCTGCCGTGAAGTGTTGAGGCCCGCACACCACGCCCAGTTACAGGTCAACCGAATGCGAAATAGAAAGAGAAAGATGTCGCCCTTTTTTTGCCGTCTGTTTCAAACAGTCTAGCATTGCTTATGACAAGAGATGGCATTTCGCACTAATGTTACGCCGGTGCGTGAGATTTGTACCTTCACAGAGGATACAACCATAACTCTTTTCAGATAAAGCAAAGTGCTCTTTTATTCGGTGAAAAATAGACAGAGTGAAAGTGTGCGCCTGTGATGGGATTACCTGGAGTGAGTGAACCACACTCTCTTTTAAACGATCGCGCTCACGTGCTCTCATCTGTCGTCGCCCATGTGCTCTCGCCTGCGATCACTGCCGCGTACACTGGGGCGAGGACGCAGCTCTTTCTGTGATTCGCTGATGCGATTAAACGTTAAAACATCGTCGGAGTTGCAGAAAATGTCCGAAAAAAGGAAGCGGGAAGAAACATTATTCTTTCTTCCTTTGTTATGAAGCGTCAAAGCGAATTTGCAATCACTGCTGTATATTAGTAGAAGATCCCACGCCAATGAGCTCACTGGGGCGCACGCGTCAGAGAATTTAACTGTGAATTTGAGAGCTCTTCTTCTCACTCTAGAGCAATCGAGTGTAGTGTGAATAAAAACATTTTTTTTCACTCACATGCGTTACCCGCATGCAAACAAGGGGGTGAATATAAACAAGAGAGAAGAGCTCTCGTTAAGGTAGGAAGAGTGTGTAGAAAATTGATAATCTCTCTCTACCACACTGAGGATATGGACATCACTGCTTATGACTGGATTTGATAGCTTATCAAAAACGCAATTAATTGATAAGTTCTTGTTAATTCTTAAAATTTGATTCCATATAATAAACACATACATATTAGGTTGGTGGCAGCAGAAATGTTTCGTTGCCTGTAGAAAACAGTACAAAAATGTCATGACATTTTCTCACATGATGGTTCATTTTTGCGTTTGTTCAGTTTGGCCACAATGAATTTTGGGAATAATATCAAAATAATATCAAAATACATTTCCCACTACTGTTTCAGAGTCCTAAGTAGATCAAAACCGAAGGCAAATTGAATCGAAGTATAGTTATCTAATTAGGTAAGATATGTAGAACAGTAAGGAGCTTTAGCCAATCCGAATACTCTGACACTTTCAAAATCGCATACGTTGGTTCAGTTCGATGGCTCAAAATTCATGATTTTGCTCGCAGAGGTGCAAGAGCATCAACTCGAGGAGCAACAACAGGATATGAGCTCTTCCCAATTCCCTGGTATCAAATCTCGTAGGGACTAAAACGGACACTTTCAGAACCTCGTGATCTGGTTCGTTTGGACGACTTAAATTTCATGATTTTTCACCTAAAAGCATTTAGTGTACCAACAAGGCAATTTGGACAGTTCCGGTAACCTAATTGATGCGTGAAAAAAATGTGCTTTTGGGTAAAAATCCTGAATGTTGAGCCTTCAAGCGGCACCAGTTCCTGCGGTTCGGAAAGTGTTTTCTTTTATCATGCCTTATCGGAATCCATTTCAGAGTATTTGGAAGTGGCCAAGTTGGTTCATTGAATGATGTTCTTATATTTCTGTTTGAAAAATCGTGAATTTCGACCCGTCCAATGTTATGAGGTTCTACGGGTGTCCGTTTTGAGACCTACCGCAACCGATTTCAGAGTATCCAAATCCCTTTATTGGTCCATGGAACGATGCTTTTGAAATTTTTGGTGAAAAACCATGAATTTTGAGCCACGAATGTTTCGGAAATCTCCAGACAGTTCTAGAAGCTGCAAAGAAACAGCTTTAACTGAGATTTTAGAAGTTTGAGCAAGTTCAGGTAAAGTCATTTCTGAACGCCATACTTAAAATCGTGATCGATTGAAGTTCCTAATAAGTCTCGATGACTCCAAGTCTGGACCCTAGATGTGACTTTAATTTTGCCAACCAAAATTTTAAACCGCATGAGCGATTCAAATTTTACATTGACAAAACCGATCACAAAGAAGGGCACAAACATATTATTTTCCAACTCAAATTCTCCACCTCAACACAACACTTTTTGCACCATCCAGTATTCGAGCAAGTCCTCGCCTGCCCTTGTACCCGATAAGGGCCACTAGCGAACATTGAACGACAAGAATGGAAGGAATCTTCTTTATAGATTTAGGTCCATCGATGATGATGATAATGATGATGCGCGCATATCCATCCACCATCACACCCCCCCTCTCCAGCCGCCCGGTTCACCATTCTCCTCTTCGACGCAGTGAAACTGAATCCGGTCACACAGAATGGGCCATCGGATCGGACGGACGAACGGACGAAGATGGCATTGTTGATGATGCCTTTCTTTTCTTCTGCTCGCCGCACACTGGCTTGAGGGGTAGGAGGAAGAGGAGGAGGAGGAGGCTTTCAAAGAAACTGGACCAGAATTGGAAATCGGTTTGATTTGAGTCGCCTCGTTCCTTCCTTCCGTCCTCTCCGGATGGATTTTTCACTGCGCCTACAATAACAAAGTCCACCAATATGAAGAAAAAGGGAGGAACTTGAGAATCCTCAAAATAAGAAGAGAAAAAAAGGGAAAAAAACGAAAGGAGTGTTATATAAACAACATACATTTAATTTTATGTGAGGATTTTTTACGCCCGTTCGGTCCGCTTTCTCGTTAAAATGCGTACCATCTAACCGGCCAAAGAAAGCACAAGGACCCCCACGTCAACTGAGGCTTCGGCGAGGGCTGCGGCGGGGATGGAAAATCGGAAAGGATTTGGACGTGTATGAACGCCTCACCCTCCCCCCCCCCTCGCCACCCTCTCCTCCGACCGGTCGAGTCCTATCGTAGAAAGATTGCGCCTAGGAAGAGGAGTAGTCTCTTTTCCGGTTATCTACATTTTCATTTCGGACCAAGATTGAAAGTTTTCGCTCCTTATCTACGCTCGCCTTTCATGAAACGGAAATTTTCCAGTATTGAATATTAGACTGCTTCTTCTTGGTCGGCTACACCGTGCAGAAGCTCGTTCCCGTTGTTCTAGTTGTTGTTGTTGTTGTCGTTGTCCGAGCAGTTTTGTGGGTATGATGTTTGCTTTCCTTGGCCATTTTGGGCTGAGGGTTTTTTTTTCGACACACAATATGTTGCCGGGTTTGATGCGCCCGGACCCGGGCCATTACCAGTGACTTTTTTGCGATAAAATTTAGAATGCCTACGCGCGTTATCCCAATACGGTGCGCACTACCGGATGTTGTTGTTGTTGTTATTGTTCATGCGAGAAAGATTGAATCGCTAGGAAGGGTTTTGATGAGATTTTTTTCTCGTTCAGTTTGTTTTTTAAGATTAAATCTGCCCCTGAGATACGGTTCAAGGGCAAATCATTGAAGGAAATTTTTGATAAATTGAAGCTCTCTTAGATGAGAAAAGCAAGTACAATTAACAGATATTGATTGATTTGTAGTGCAAGAAAAAATGTTAAAAACATGTCAGTTCATTGTTCATTAGGAATCATGATCATAAAATCAAATATTTAGTCCAAAAAAAGAAAGGTTTTTAAAGTACACATGTAATAACTCAAAAAGAAGTTCATCAGGAAATTCAGTTCCAGTGCCTAGGAAAAGTTCCTAACAAAGTTCGAAACATTGTATTGCGATCTTCTTTAAATAGCTTCGGAAAACGACTGAGGAACTTTTGAATTCTTCCTCAGAAGATGCGAGAAATTTCACAAAGAAACTGAGGTTTGTTCTTGAGATTCTATAAAATTATTTGTTACTTCAAGAATGTTCTTGATAAAAATCAAAAATGCTCGAGGCGTCCCAAAAACTAATATCTGAAGATCCTTAGAAAACTACCTATGAAGTTTCTGTATATATCCTGATATACTCCAACAACCAAACAGCAACTTATCAATACTACCCATTTAGAAAAGTTCCTGATTTTTTACAGTTTTTAAAGAGCCTCAAGAAAGTTCTGAAGATCTTCAACTGAACTCTTGAAGAGCTTCCGAAAAGATCCGTTGAGAAAAGGTTCTGAGGAACATCCTGACATACACAAACAAAAAATTTGCGTAAGAAATTCAGTAAGGTTTTTGAAAAAATACAACATCGTCAGAAACGTTCCTGGAAAAGTTCTTGATTTCCAACAGAAAAAATCCTGGGGAATTGCAACCTCTGAATAGCCTCACGAAAAGTTACTGAAATTTTATTTCAGAAAAGTAGCTGAGGATCTTCATAGAAGCCTCTGGAGAACTTGGCAGTTTCTACCAAAGTTTTTCTTTCTGTGTAGACGCATTTCATAAACAAATTTTTTATCTTGAAACTATGACGTAACCTGTCAGTTTGAATGTAATTTTCTTTTGCTTAATCTTAGATTAACTTTTTGTTCATAATGTAGCACTGAGGGTAGCTCGAGCTTCCCCCTTTCTTGACTAAGTAGGAGTTCAATGCTTCTTACCCCAGAGATAGTTGCTAGGATAATTTGCATGTTTGGTTAAAATTTGGAATTCATTTATAAGAGAGCTCCCCTAGTAGCACACTTGTTGCCATTCGGTTGAGATAACATAAATATGATTTGCTAAGTCATAATCAAGTTACTACAACTAATAAAGGTCGAAGTGTGCTACATGGGTCCTCCTTTCAAATGAGGAAGGGGTCTCAAACCACCATAGAAACATTTCTTACCTCCGAAAACCCCTATAAGCCAAATTTGGTACCATTTGTTTGATTAATTTTCGTTTGATTTGCATGAGAGATACCCCCCCTTCAAGAGGGGAAGGGGTTTAAAACTACCACAGAAACATTTTTTGCTGTTAAAAACCTTCAACTTATTTTGTTAAAATATTCCTAATGATTTTTATATTGCTTAGCTCCTTCATGAAAGTTGCAGCGGTTCTTTAGTTCATAGTGTGCTTCAGAAAAGCTTCTAAAGAATTTATGTTATTGACGAGCTGAAAAACGTTCAAAAATAACTTCAAAAAAGCACTTAAAGAACTTCTGAAGTGCTTTAGAGAAAATCTTGAGTCACTTTGGGAAATCTCCTGAGGAAATTGAGAAAAGTCCATTAGAAAATACGGAAAACAACTATGCTTTTCGAAAATTATCCTATGATTCTCCAGAAATGTCAGTTCTTGACGAGTCCTTAAAAAGCTACAGCATTCGACACTGGAAAAGCTTCAGAAATGTCTTCGAGGAGTCCCGACTTACTCTAAAAATTCTCATGAACTTAAGAAAAGCTCATCAGAAAATTCGGGAATGTTCGTTCAGCTTTTCAAAATTGTTTATCAGGTCCTTCAAAAAAGTTTATGGAGGATTTCAGCAATTGGAGCGCTCCATTAAAAATCCTTCAGTTCGATCGAAAAAAAAAATGCTGAGGTGCTTGAGCCCTTGGAGAGATTTGAAAAAGTTCCTGAGAAGATTCAAATGATTGTTAGTTCTTGACAAAATTTGAATAAATTCCTGCGTTACTCCAGAAAATTTTCTGAAGAAGTGTAGATCAGTTTGTGAGGTCCTCGAAATTTGTGAAGAGCTTCATAATCGATCGTTGGGAGCTTCGAAAAGTTGTGTGCTTCAGTTAATGTCTTCAGGAATTTCCGAACCTCAGAAACATTCCTTAGGAGCTGCAAAAAAGTTCTTGGAGACCTCCAAAAAAAACTCTTAGACTCTTGTAAAAATTTAGAGGAGATTCTGAGAAGCATTCGACAAAATACTAAAAACTAAAAACTTTTAAAAGTTTCTGAGGAATTTTCAAAAAGTTCTCGAAAATATTCAGAAATATTTCTGTTCATCCAGTTCCTGTACTTCAGAATTGTTTCCGAAAATCTTTCGAATCATTTAAGAGGAACTCCGAATGATATTTGAAGATATTCAGAAAGTTCTTGAAAAGTTCATGACGAACTTCGGTACTTGTGTGCCTCAAACCAATTCTCTTCATTCATTAAGAGAGACAAGTTCCTAACGAGTATCCGTTTTTAAAAAACCCCTTGCTCACCCTCACCATACCTTACCAATCGGACCAAGGCCGGTGGGGCCTCTGCTGAACAAAGAAGATTTACAGAGCCCCAGGAAAGTTATATAAAACTCTTAGGTAGTCCAAAAAAGAGTTTCTGGGATTTTTTTAATAGTTTCCAAGCAATATCTGAACATTATCTAAGAAAAGTATTTTTAAAAAATTCTGAGGAGTTTCAGAGAAAATCATGGCATACTTAAGAAAACTCCTGAGGTATTTCGGAAAAGTTACATGCAAACTGTTCAGAGATATGCCTGAGGATTCCTTCAGAGAAGTAATTGAGGAATTTCAGATTTTGGAGAGCTTCAATACAGTTTTTACGGAACCTTATTTCTTGAAATCAAAAGATATTTCCTAAGCAACTTCAGTACTTGAAGGGCATTAGTCAAGTTTCTACTCGTGAATGGGTTCAGAAAAGTTGCAAAGAAGTTTCATACAAAATTCTCAGGAACTCCAGAACAATTGAGCAACTTCTGAGAAATTCCTGAGGAACTACCGACAAGTTCATGAAGATATTCAGGAATATACTTGAAGTGACCTAGACAAGTTTCCGAGGAGCAACAGATAAAGTCCTGGCTAACTCAACAACTCCTCAAGTCCTGACTAACTGATTACGAAAGTTCATGAGAAAATACAGAAAGTTTTTTGACGAAATTCATGAGTCTTCTCATTAAACTGTTGAAAAAAATTGATGTTCTTCATAAAACGCCCAATTAATTTCAGTTTCTGGCAGAGCCCTAGACTAGCTATACGGTTAGAACAGTTTTATGAAAACTTTCCTGAACGTATTAAACACTCTTGGAAGCGTATCTGAGATCCGTCCATCATATGTTCATGGAGGATTTATTGTTGCTCCAACAAAGTCCCTTCAGTATCGATCAAAAGCAATTTTCTAAGAAACTGCCACTTCAAGGACACCAAGGTACGTACCTAGAAACTTGAGTTCTTGAAGATCTTCATCAAATCTCTTGAAGAGGTTCAGGATAGTTCACTGACGATCTCATATGGAACTCTGAGGAACTTCAAAACGGTTTCTGAGGAACTTTTTGTTTGTTGCAAATGAATTCTGAACGGGTCTTGTCGCTAGTCATGAATTTTCTTAAAGTTCTTCTGCTACAAAAGGTTCTGGAGATGGTCAGGAAAGTTCCTAAAATGCTTTTTAACAAATTACTGCGTCACTCCAGAATACTTCCTGAAAAAGTTCAGATAAGTTTATGAGGTAATCGAAGTTCTTGACTTTAAGGCTCTTGAAGAGTATCAATAAAGATCTCGAAAAGATTTTCATAAAAGGTCATGAGCAGCTGAGGATGAAATGCTCCTAAATAAAGGCAATTTAATACAATCGATGTGCTTGAAAATTGTCAGGAAAGGCCCTGGTGACTGTCAGGAATGTTCCTGAGATAGTTTTGACAAATTACTGCGTCACTCCAAAATATTTCCTGAAGTGGATCAGATAAGTTTATGAGGTAGTCGAAATTCTTGACATTAAGGCTCTTGAAGAGTCCTAAAAGGTCTTGAAAAGATTTTCTTAAAAGTTCATGAGGATAAAACGCTCCTAAATAAAGGCAATTTAATACAATCGATACGCTTGAAAATGGTCATAAAAGGTCCTGGAGATGGCCAGGAAAGTTCCTGTGATGCTTTAAACAAATTACTGCGCCACTCCAGAATAGTTCCTGAAGAAGTTCAGATAAGTTTATGGAGCAATCAAAATTCCTGAAGAGCTTCATAATAGTACTTAAGGAGCTTCGAAAAGGTCCTCATGAGCTTTAGGCCTTAGGAATTTCCAACCCTCAGAAAAGTCCCTTAGGAGTTAAAGGAAAATTCTTGAAGACCTCCAGAATGTTCCTGAAGATCTGGACAAAAACTCTTGTAAATATTTAACTAAAATTCTGAGAAACATTCGGTAAAATCCTGAATCCGAAAGAATTTGAGGAAATTTCAAAAAAATTCAAAAAAATTCTTGATAATATGCAGAAATGTTCCTGTTCATCCTGTTCTTTCAGAAAAGTTCCTGAGAAGGTTATGAAGAATTCTTGAGGCCCTTCAAAAAATACCTTTACTTATTAGAATTGTCTGAGGATCTCAAATGAGGCAGAAATGCTCCCAACTCAATTCAAGCCAGTCCAAACTCATTTCAGAAAAGTCAATACAACTCAATTCAAGTTCTGAACGAGCTTAATGAAGGACCCTGAGGAGGTTCAAAACCAAAATTGGAACTTCTTCAGAAGCTTCACTTACTTCAAAAAATTTCCCTTAAGAACTTCGAACAGGTTCATGCGGTTCTCCAGAAACATTCATAGGTAATTTGGACTCTTAAAGGGCTTCCAAAATGTACTTGAAAAGATCTTCATACTAGTTTTTAAGCAGTTGTGGATAAATGGTTCTTAAATTAAGTCAATTTAATACAATTCAAGTGCTTGATGATTTTCAGAAAATCTCCTGGAGACCTGCAGAAAAGTTTCCTGAGAGCTTTTAACAAATTACTGCGTCACTCCAGAATACTTCCTGAAGAAGTTCAGATAAGTTTATGAGGTAATCGAAATACTAGACTTTTAGGCTCTCGAAGAGTATCAAAAAAGGTCTTGAAAAGATTTTAATAAAAGTTCATGTGCAGCTGCGGATAAAGGCAATTTAATACAATCGATGTGCTTGAAAATTGTCAGGAAAGGTCCTGGAGACTGTCAGGAACAGTTCCTGAGTTGCTTTCAAACAAATTACTGAGCTACTCCAGAACATTTCCTGAAGAAGTTCAGGGAGGTTTATGAGGTAGTCGAAATTCTTAAAGAGCTTCATAATAGTTTTTAAGAAGCTTCAATTAAAGCCTTTAGGAATTTCCAACCCTCTGAAAAGTCCCTTAGGAGCTACCGAAAAGTTCTTGGAAAGCATTCTCCTGAAGATCAGAACAAAAACTCTTGTAAATATTTAGAGGAGATTCTGAGAAGCTTCCGATAAAAAACTTAATCTGTAAGTTTTTTTTTTCAAAAAATTCTTGAAAATTTCAGAAATGTTCCTGATCTTCCTGTTCTGAGATCTTTCCGAAAAGTTCCTGAGAAGGTTATGAAGAATTCTTGAGGCGCTCCACAAAATACCTTTTACTTTTAGAATTTTCTGAGGACCTCAACTGCGTCAGAAAAGCTCTCAAATAAAGTAAATTCAACTCTATTCAAGTTCTTGACGATATTCATGAAAGCTCCGGAGGAGGTTCAAAACTACAAATGGAACTACTTCAGAAGTTTTACTTACTTTAAAAAATCCTAAAGAACTTCGAACAAGTTCATTCGGTTCTCCAGAAATCCTCATGGGTAATGTGAACTCTTGAAAAGCTTCAGAAATGTACGTGAAATGATCTTCATACTAGTTCTTGAGCAGTTGTGGATAAACGGTTCTTAAATGAAGTCAATTTTATACAATGCAAGTGCTTGATAATTTTTAGAAGAAACTCCTGGAGACCATCAGAGAAGTTCCTGAGATGATTTACATAAACTCCTGCATTACTCCACAACATTTCCTGAAGTTCAGATAAGTTTAATGAGGTGGTTGAATTCTTGAAGAACTTCGTGGTTTTTAAGGAGCTTCAGAAAAGGAGCGTCAGTCAAAATCCTTAGCTTTCCAAAATTTCTAAATTTCAAAGAAGTATCCAAGGAGCTAAAGAAAAGATCTTCATAAAACTCCTGAAGTATTACACAAAACTCTTACAGAGATTCCGAGGAGATTGTGAGAAGCTTCAGTTCAAATCCAGAAGAAATTTCCAGAAAGTTTCTGGGGAAATATCAAAAAGTTCTCGAAAGTGTTCAGGAATGTTCTTGTGATTGTTCCAAAAAAATTCTGAAATCTTTCCAAATAGTTCGTAAGAGAGTTCTGGAAAATTCGAGAGAGGCTTAAAGTTTTTAGAACTTCCAGAGAATCTTCAAAAGAAGTGCCTTAAACTCTTAAGAAAGTGTCCAAGTAACTCTGGATCTACGTAACTCTGGATTTATAAGAAGAACTTCACTTGAGTTCCAGAATATCGAAGAGCAACCTAGCGAAACATGCCTGGTGTTATTTTTTTTTAAAGAAAATTGATGTTTGATTGATTCAAGAGTAATCCAAAAGTAATGCAGAAAGGTCCAGGTAAGTTCAAAGCTTAATAGAAGGCTTGTTGAACTACTAGTGCTTGATTGTTTTCAAAAAATCTCCTGGAGACCTTCAGAAAAGTTCCTGAGCTGATTTAAATAAAATCCTGCGTTAATCCATAACATATTCTGAGGTTCAGAAAAGTTTCTGAGGTCGTTGAATTCTTGAAGAGCTTCATGGTTGTTAGGGAGCTTCATAAAAGGAGCGTCAGTCAAAATCTTTATGAATTTCCGACAAACAGAGAAGTATCCAAGGATCTACAGGAAAGATCTTCATAGAAGCTCCTGAAGATCCGCACAAAAACTTTTGTAGAGATTCAGAGGTGCGTCTGATAAGTTTCAGATAAAATCCTGAAGGAAACTTCAGAGAGTTTCTGCGGAAATTTCAAAAAGTTCTCGAAAGTAATCAGGAATGTTCTTGTGATTCTTCCAAAAAAATTCTGAAATCTTTCCAAAAAGTTCTTGATAGAATTCTGGAAAATTCGAGAGAAGCTTAAAGTTTTTAGAAATTCCAGAGAATCTCCAAAACAAGTGCTTGAAACTCATTAAAAAGTATCTAAGTAACTCTGGATTAATCATCAGAGAAACTTCACTTAAGTCCCAGAATATCAAAGAGAAACGCAACGAAACATCCCTGGAGTTATTTTTTTTTAAAGGAAATTGAAATTAGATTGATTCAAGAGTAGTCCAAAAGTAGAGCAGAAAGGTCCAGGTAAATTCAAAGCTTAACAGAAGTCTTGTTAAACTACTATGGAGGTTGGGAGAAGTTTCTTGAGTTTCCGGGCAGATTTCCGAAATTCTAAGCGATTTAATGAAATCTCAAAAAGTGGCATGATTTGTAAGAAAGAAGCAAGAGTTTTTCGTACAAGTTTAGGGAAGTTTTCAGAAGAACTACACAGAAAAAATTATTGAATCATACAACAAACCTGATTTAGGTGATATCTGGCTTAAATTTACATCAAAAGCCAATGAATTAATGCCAAATATAGAATTACATAGAGAAGGTCTATTAATTATGTGACGCAGTAAAGGGGCAGGGGGGTTTGGGAAAACGTGTCGATCCATACAAACAAATTTGAAGGTCCATACAAAAAACGTGTCAGGGGGGAGGGGGGAGGAGGGGGTGGGGTTATAAAAAGTCATTTTTTGAGTGACATAATTATTGGACGTTTCCATATAGCAACATTAGACAACGCAGGAAGTTACACGTTTCTTCCAAACTGTGTCTAAAGGCAGAACTTGTCTCAAAAATAAACAAGCTAACTTCTATGACGTTTACGGGTTCCGGTAGATGGCGTTCCCTTACCATCTCTTAAGCAGCATACGTTTAAATAGATTTTTATATTCAATCACAGAGAACAGACATCCAGGCTCGAACATTTTTTCCCCAAACTGTGTAAACTTTTAAAAGCAAACCGTTGGAAAAACAACGCCACCTAGTCTAGGTTTCACCAAACTAAAATTGACAGGCTTTCAAATCTCAAGGTGACAAGTGACGTTATCAACATACGATTCACCAAAACTAACGAAACGAGCTGTAATTTCAGTTACAGAAATTTACACACGAAGGGCCTTTCGATAGATTGTCACACCGTTAACTGTCGATTATCTGTTTCTTTCAATTGGTCAATACGTCATTCAAGTCAAAGTCCTTAACTACTACAACAATTGTCATCAGTATACAATACACACATTCGCATAATCCGGATGGTTATTCAAATCGCAACAGCAAATCTACCTAAATCGGAACGCAGCAACGGAAAATACAACTGCCTCTAGTTTACTCGTTTGTTCAAATTTCAAATTTCCAATCACAGACAAACGGACAAAACCCTAAATGCAAACAACTCTGATTTTTCAAATATTAGTTTTTGTTTTTTTTCTCTGTTTTTGTTGTTTTTTTTTTTGTTGGGAAATAAAGACAGTGGATTAACTCAAACCAAACCTACTGATAAAGATGGTAGTTTTAGAACTCAAAAGGGTTATTAGTGGAGATACTCCCTAGAACTAACGAGCCAAATCAGGAAACAAAAACCGGAAATTAAGCCTGGTAACTGAGCTGGTACTCACCGAAGTTGTCCCCATGCATACCGGACGGGCCGGGTATCAGCCCGGGGATGCCGGGCAGGCCGAGGAATGGAAACGACGGGCGGGTGTGTTCGACGTTGCCGTTGATGCCTTCGATGTCATCGCCGTGATCGGACGCAGCCGTGTCGCTGCTGTTCGAGTCCTCACCGCTGATGGCATTCTGGAGCGACTGCAGGTCGGGATGTTTCTGGATTTGAAGAGAAGTGTTAGTGTTTGGGTTCCGCCGCGTTTGTGGACTACGCACAGCAACACCTACCGATGGCACAGACAGGGTAGGTCCGCCTTCCAGTACCTGTGAGAGTAGCGATTCGCGGTGCGACTCCAGACTGCGGTCCCGATCGCGCACATCAAAGTCACTGCCGGCTATGCTGGTGCCACTCCGGAGGTCCTTGCTCTTGTCCTTGGAACGTTCGCGGGTTAACGGGTGCTGTCCGATGGGGTAGTGCTCCAGCGGGATCGGGTCCTCGGGGCTGAGCCCGTGCTGCTTGCGGTACAGTTCGGAACTTTTGGTACGCTTCTGGGGCGGTGGCACTGCTCCACCATCCTCCGGCGGTTCCACTGGTAATGACGATGAAGTCTGTTTACGGAGAAGGGGAGAAAAAGGGACGGTTGCGTTCCCAATTTTCGAGATAAGAAAAAGTAAGCAAGAGGGGAAAAACAAGAGGAGGGATTAATTATCGTGAGCCTGAGTTTAATTTGAATTTTATTACGGGTGATGCTTTTAGCTCCTGAACAGCAGGTGTCGATAACGAGGAGGAATTTAGCGCTGAGGCGCCGCCGGTGGACGTTCGGCCTGGGTTCGTCACATCTGCCAGCCCCCGCACTTGGAGCAATTGTGCCGTTTTGAGGAAATCGCTTAATTGATCCTGTCCGATGTGCACCTCGCCGTTGTACATAAATCTGTTGTTGATGTGTTTTGAAGAAGCGAGCGCGAGGACGCGAGCGACACGAAAGGGATAGAAATGGATTAATTAGTTTAGTTTTCCACACGGAGTAGATAAACGAGCGGGCGACGGCCGCCATTACCTAAGCAGACTTTCGATGTCCTCGAGCGTACGTCACGCAGGATGACAATCGGATGCTCGCAGGGATTCGCCTTCAGCAGCTTGCGAAAGTAGGGACTACACGCACTCAGGACGACCTGCGGAGGATGGACGGGGTGTGAGTGGTGGGGAGTAAAGTTAGTTAATGGGATTATCGAGTAGAAACCCCTTAGGATGGATGGCGGATTGTTGCTTCAGCTGTTGGCGATGCTTCATTCGTCGTGAAGATGATGATTGGACTTTTCCTCAAACTAAATGTTTGCGACAAATTTGAACGGCACCATTATCTTCCGATCGATATGAATCGCAATAGCTGTCAATCTGCCATGCAAATCCACCAATCATATGAATACGGCGGTGATAAATGCATATGAGGCAGGTCACCGTCACAACTCACCTTATGGGCGGTGAACGATCGCTGCTCGCAGGCAATCGTCACATCGACAAAGTCCTCCTCGTCCCGCAGATGCCGGAAGGACGACAGGATGGAGGACTGGAAGTCGTTCCATTTGAGTGCATACTGCTGCTGCTCGGAGGGCGTCGGCGAGAACGGCCGATGTTGATGTTCTCGCTGATGCTGGTCTCGCTGGTGCTGCTGCTGCTGGTGGTGAGATTGACTTTGCGACATCGTCGCCGATGCCGATGACGATGATTGCTGATGCTGTTGCTGCTGTTGTTGCTGGTCTCGTTCTCGCTGCTGCTCGCGTTCCCTCTGCAATAGCTGAAAGTGGTGGTCCATTTTGGCATCGCTGTTGCTATTGCTACTCCGGTTCTTGCCAGTGCTGCTGTTGTTGTTATTGTTGTTGTTGTTGTTGTTATTGTGTAAGCTGGTGTTGCTCTGCTGGCTGCTGTCCGTGGCGTGCATTTGCTGCGTTTCATTCATCCTGGCGAGGGTGATCCACGGTGTCGACGGCGTCGTCCTCGACGCCGACGTCGACTGATGGGGCGCTGGAGTAGTTGGAGCCGGAAATCGACTCAAATTCTCACTCTGCTGAATCGCGACAGTTGCTGTCGTCATTCAATACATCGAGACCGACTTGTTTTGCCGCTATACTTCTATTTTTAGCGTCGTGGTGGGTGTAAGAAGGACTAGGGGTAACTCGAAACACAGGTGGGCGCTTGTCCTTAACGATGAGTAACTCTTTGCTCTGCTCTTTTGCAATATTTTTCTTAACAGTGTTCAAAGTTTTGTTTTCCTGAGAGGTAGTCGTTTGCTTGCTTTCTTTGTTTTGGTTTGAGATCATTTAAGCTTTTGTTGGAAATCCATATTTCTTGCGGTTGTTCTGTCGAAGCGAGGCGGCTCTCTTTATCTCTCCGGTTCTATCTCCGGTCGGAGCGTTTCCACGGAAAACAAGGGACGGAATCTGCAATTGAAAGGAAAAAGGGTGCAAACATTTGATTAATATTCCGGACATATACTAATGCACACGGTGGGTGCTATTATTGTTGTTATCGAGTGCGAGTGAGCGAGAGATGAATGGTGCAGTAGTGGTGCATTTTCGGGCCCGAATTTGACATTTGAGGGTGGGAGGGTGTTCGGCGGAGTAGGGTGTTTTCTAGAACCAGGAAAACGCAGGCGCTGGCATGATTGCATGTGCACAGTGGAATGCGTTGAGCACCACTAATTTATTATAAAGACCACCGATCATTTAGAGATAGTTGTAAGAAACACGTTAAGGGAAAAAACCAGCCTAGTTTGACCACCTTAAAATCAATTTTCAATCCACCGTGCCGTGGTAGTTTTTATTGTTTCCACATAAAATTGCAACTTGCATGGTTCTGGGCTCCGGTTCGGGGTGCGGACGACCGCCGGCCGGAATAGGACATCATTTCAAACGGGCGAGAGCAAGAGAGTAAAGTTTCAAATTTCATGGCAATCTTTGACTCGGAGTTCGGTGGAGGGTTGGGGTGGGGTGGTGAGTGTATAGAGAATAGAACATAGTGATGGTAGTTTTGTGAATGTACCACCAACACAAGTGCACTACTATTCGTCGTGTTGGGTGAGGAGGGAAGGGGAGGTGCAAGGTGGCAATGACAAAAAGACGGAACGAGCGGGTTGGTTGGTATCGGGAAGGGAGGCAGGGGAGAGGTCAATTCGCCAACAATTTCGAACGTGTGGAATATGGTGTTGGTGTTGGTGTGTCTAGATCAAAATAATAAAGATTAATGCCTTTTAACGAGAGCGAGCTGGCTCGGAATGTATGAGTGCAAACTGGGTACGGTGGAGTACGGCAGACGATGTGGACATTTAGAAGAGTTTTGGGAATGTTTTTTCGTTGTTGTTGTTGTTGTCAGTGAATGGGGTGAGGGGATGTGGGCTTCTGTTGATGGGAGAGTATACAATGCGGAACAGAATAAATATTAATCTGTGAATGCATTTTAATAGAAGTTTTCCGCTTGGATTTTATGCCTGTAGAGAGTGCGTTTGGAGGAAGAGTGAGTATCGATCGGGGAGCTGGTTAAAACATTTATGAAGAATAGCAATCAATAGCAATGGTTTGTTAGAGATAAATATTGAAGCTGGAATTTGATATTCTTGGCTATTCTAGCTTATTGCAATTAGTTTATTAACGACTCTTGGCTAGAGTAATTTTAACAGGGGTTGATAGAAAGCTTGCAATGCCTGCATTATATTTGAATTAATATTATTAAGTACAAGTAATTACAAGGCAAGTACAATCGGATTCTATTCTTTGGGAGTTCAATTAGAATTCATTTAGAAATTCATCAGCATTTTAGCTCAATCTTTTTTGAGACCTTCTTTGCATTCAAAGGATAATAATGAATACTTGTTTTATTCGAATCTTTGCGAGTTTGAGGTGTTTAGTGTAATACCAGTAACTAGAAATCAGAAGAAACATTATTTTCCATTTAATTCCAACTACCTTTGCTTATCTTGACAGATACGCGTATTTCGTCTACAATGTGCAGACTTCTTCAGTGTCTCGTACTAATAACTCGACTTTCTAGTTGTTTAATACGTTGTTTATAAGTATTCATTTGCAGATACTATCTCCGCGAAGAGAAACGCATGATCGTGAATGAAATAAACATTTTATACACAGAAATAAAAAATGAATTTAAAAAAACGCGTAATATTTGAGTGCGTTTATTCGTTGGATCATTTCAAGAAATCAAATTTAAGACCAGACAAACCTCATCAGCACCATTATTAATAAGCATACATTAGTATAGCCTAAGAGACGAAACAGCCAAAGGTTGAAAGTCTCTCAAATATAGAAATCTAATCCAATCCACATTAGTATATTATAAAGAAATTTATTGTTGCGTAATTGTTTGCAATCTTTCATACAACATACAGCATTGTTTGGAATCTTCGATACAAAAGACCCAATTCCAACGATAACTGGCTTAAATGTACATCCCAAGTAGCACCGAAAACATAAATATTCAAGTTTTCATGTGTCATGCTGTAGATCTAGAACAGTGTGATCTGAGCAGTGTTCGTGAAGGTGTTCGTTTGATGCAATTCAAATCTAGATTCATTTAGTCGACTAATTTATTTGTCATACATGTGTTTGAAGTTTTTCAGCTAGGACATGTTTGTTTACGTCTGACATCTTGTTTGCATATTTTGTTTCATAAATGTATTAACATAAGTCTTCCGTTCTTCAAGAAACAAACAAATGCGAGAAAGGCCAAACGTCAACAAAACTTGTCAGGTATGTTTGATTAGCGCCTTATTGGACGGAAAAAGACAGATTTTGAGCTTTCCTTAAGACAAATATATATCCTATATGTATTTATGTCTCATACTCGTTTGCCACCGAACCTAGTTCTGTTTTGCTAGAATGAAATATTGAAAATTCCAGTTGCCAACTGCTCGAACATCAGATTTGACGAAATTGCTTGTATGATAACATCTGTTATCAATGTTTATAATTTAAATCAATACCCATAGCCTCTTATATCAAAGTGAATATTTATTCAGGTCTCCTATAGGGTTCGTAAATATGATAATGGTAGGGTTTAAGAGGATTCTGACTATTCTTTATATGATCTGGTAACCTTGGAGTCCATAGTATGAATCTGGTTGATGAAAACTTTTTTTGCCGTCGAAATTTGTTACACTAATATTATAGAATTTTTTGTTCATGACAACTATCAAACATAAATTATGTTTCATAGGCTCCACCTTCTGCGCTATTTCAATTCTATAGTTGCGAAACCCGTGAAAACCTACTTGGAAACGCTCAAATGGGAAGTCCTACCCCGCCCGCTATATTCTCCTGATATTTCACCGTCCGATTATTACTTGTTTCGTTCGATGGCACATGGTCTCACTGGTCAGCAATTCCACTCATATGATGACATCTCAAAATGGCTTGATTCTTGGATAGCATCAAAAGACGAACAGTTCTATCGAAATGTTATTCACGTTCTACCAGAAAGAGGGGAAAAAGTCGTAGCTAGTGATGGGCAATACTTTGAATAATTCGTTTGTAACCTTTGTTTTCAAAATAAAGTTCCTTTTTCACCAAAAAACAGCGAGAACTTAGTTGCGCACCTAATAGTACCCGAGAAGGTTTTCTATCATCGGAATGGTAACATAATCATTTGTCACATTTGAGCAAAAATGCATGCAATCAAACATTTTGTGTTACTTGGGATGGAAGATCCCATTAACTTATGCCAAATCTAGCATTCCCTTCATGTGCATTAGATAAAGTAGAAAACTAAACGTTTCTTTCAAACTGTGTATGTATTGTTTGGATAAGTCCTACATGTTGGTGAAGCTTTTGTCATTGCATAAACTACAGGCAATTTTGACTTTGTTGCATGAAACATATAACTAAGCCGTCGCTCATAAAACCCTAAGGGTATATCCATTAATTATGTCACGCAAAAAAAGTGACTCCCTCCCCCCTTGTCACGTTGTTTGTACGGACATTCAATTTTTTTGTATGTATGGGTACGTTTTTCCATAGCCCTTTTGGCGTTACATAATTAATGAACATTCCCTTAGGATTTTTCAAGTGTTTTTAGGTTATTTGATGCTTTTGATGCCTTCATCTGAGACTTCCAGAACGTAACTGAGATGTTGACATTTTTTCTTTAGTTCGAGGGCTTTCATTTGTGACTTAAACTCAATCTAGCCTCATAAACGTTGCTTCTCGAAACATGTGACCATGGCCATTTCAAGTCTGAGTGAGTGAGATAGTCTTAACTAAGAATTTTGACCAATAAAATAAATCAGATTATGTTTCAACAGTTAAAATACTTCCTTACTGTACAACGGTGTAACATTTTTCAATTTGAACCTTATCAAATAAACAATTTCCTCTGATACGATTATGAATAACAAAACACAAGAGCTTGGAAGTTAATAGAAGCATAAAGTTCTCAGATGGCACGAAATGCCTCTAGAGACTCTAATTTCACCAAACCCTTCCATCGTAATTTGAGGTGGATAAGAAAGGATTGCACTTCAGAATGTTCAACTAAGAACCACTACCACACTTTGTGAGTGGATCTAATAGCATCATTACTGCTGGTTCAAATGAAGTCAAATGTGAGTGGCTCTAATAGCATAAATATTGTTGGTTCAAATGGGGCCAAAACAGGTATCAAGCAACTATGAATTAGAAGAAAAATTAGTTATCTCCATTTAATTCCAACTACCTTTGCTTATCTTCGACAGATACGCATATTTCGTCTACAATGTGTAGACTTCTTCAGTGTCTCGTACTAATAACTCGAGTTATTAGTACGAGACACTGAAGAAGTCTGCACATTGTAGACAAAATACACCCTTTCTGTCAAGATAAGCAAAGGTTGTTGGAATTAAATGGAAGATACTAATTCTTCTTCTAATTTCTAGTTACAGGTATTCCACTAAACAGCTCAAACCCTCTAGGATTCAGGTTTCAAGCGTTGCTAAGAAATTAGCTTGTTTTCCCAATGAAAAACCGCTATCACACTTAATAAGAAGACCCAATAGCATCCTTACTGATGGTTTAAACCGGTAAAAATTGGCTTTCACAAGTTACCTAAAATTCACCTTGTTTTACCAATGCAAAACTACTTTGTGTGTGGCTTCGAAAGCGGCCTTACTGCTGGTTTCAATGAATCCAAATCGGCTCTCAATCGTTACTTAAAATTTATTTTGTTTTCTCAATGAAAAATTACCTACGAATTTTACTAAACTGGACCAAACTTTGGAAATCTCATCGGGCAAGAAAACGAGGGTTCTCAAACTATCATAAGAACCTTTCCCGGCTCCCAAAATCCCAGCATACAAATTTCACGCCGATCGGTTCTGTAGTTTCCGAGTCTGTAAGGGTTAGATAGACTGAAATTCATTTCTATATATATCTCGAATAATTCATAATAAAGGCCTAAAAGCCAAATTTAAACTTCGATCTATCACGAATCTCGAGACTCCTTTGATATCTTAGTACATCACATGGTAAAGCAAACATTCCTCTACCAGATGCTGCTTTCAATTCACGAGAATGTTTGGAGATTCGAGAGAAATCGACGTTTAAAATCATTGTTTATAATTGGATTTTAGGCCCCTTATCAGGAATCACTCAAGATATAGATAGATAAAGATTTTGAAAATGTTCTAGTGAAAGATTTCATGACTACTTGAGAACCTCCATAAAACCTATTAGTTGCCATGAAAACAAGCGTACGGCCACAGGCCACAGCTGTCAAACTTCACGGTGACATCGTGGTTGGTCTTTGTTGCTCTGCTTTGTTCGATTCTCTATTCTTCTGATTCATTTAGCAGTAAATAATATCTAAGAAAAAAGTTCTAGGATTGCGGGAAATTTAGTTTGATAGGAAAATATCCTAAATAAATTGAGTTTTTTACAGCATACCATGCACCAAATCATATGTGCATTAAATTTTAGGGTGAATTTTGGCACGATAAGAGCCGAAAATTAATGCGCCTCGGAAATTATACGAGTTTACAACAACAACACCAAATTTTAAACAATTATGTTTGGTAAATTAATCAAAAATTTCGTGAAAATTGATGGAATTCAATGAGGTGATGAAAGTATGTCATAATTGGTCTCCGATCTACAGTTCATTTGCATTGCATTCAAAATTTGGTGAATTTATTTTATTCGCATTTCAATTTTTTCTGATATTCAATATGGCGATTGAAAAAAAAATCATAGTTTTACCAAAAAGACAATTTTTACAATGACTACTTTAAAACTATTTAGTCATGTTTTTTGCCGTTTCAAAACCACATGACTTCCCTCAATTCCAATTTGCCGTAAAATGCATTTTCTGGAGGCAGAACTGTTTTAAAATGCTTTTTCAACTTACCATCATAAGATAATATAAATGAGTCCTAAAACGACATTTCAGAACGGAATTTTACGATTTCATAAAGTCGAAATAAAATCTTTGATAGGAGTAAAGGGAATTTGAGGTAAAAAGGTTTTAGGATCGTTGTTATCAAGCTGTGTAGATTCTTATAAACCTGACTACAATATGAAACCTTTTGGCACCTCATGGTGCCATAATAAAACTAAATTGATTCATAGTGGCTTTCATAGAACTTTAAT
Organism: Aedes japonicus; assembly: GCA_034211315.2. NCBI lineage: Eukaryota > Metazoa > Arthropoda > Insecta > Diptera > Culicidae > Aedes > Aedes japonicus. Next base: position 63,128 of record JASCZW010004172.1, on the reverse strand, counting down.
AAAACTTAACTAAGCTGGATGGTTTTCGGCAATGTTGCTTAGGCGGGCTCTTTTATCCTCTTTTTTGATAGCTTGCTAGTTATTCAATCTTGTTGTTGTAAGGAAAGTCTTTATAATCCCGTGGATACGTATAGGTGAAGTTGCCTCGCGATCCACCCAGCCCGTTTTCGGCCCTTCATACAATGTCATGATGAGGACAATCACTGGTTATTAAAGCTTGATCAGGAGTCTTCCATGCCATAATTCCCCAAGTGTACGCTTCCCTTATCACAGTTTCTCTTTTGTTTAGGATCTCTCCATGAAACAGGCTATTCAAGAAGTTTAAGATCAACTTCGCTTTCAACAGCTTTCAGAAAAAAATTCACTGATGAGTCGCGTATTGATGAATCCACTGGTTTCGGTGTCTACAATGAATAGTTATCTACCTTCCGGAAACTTCAGGAACCTTGTTCTGTATATGTTGCTAAGCTGCCAGCAATCAATTTCGCATTGGGGATAATTTCCGACATGCCCGACATGTCTCAGTTCCGGTTCCGGTCGATGAAAACAGCGAGGCACTCATCTTACTTTCTTCCAAAAATAAGGGAGCAGATGTGTGCGTTGATCAAAAGATCATTTAGGGTTACCTTTATGTGGGTCCCCTCCCAAGTAACATTGCCAAAACCATCCAAAACTTTACGAAGTTTTATTAATGTTTTATGAAAGCCACTAGGAATCAATTTGGTTTTATTATGGCAGTAAGAGGCGCCAATAAGTTTCAAATTTTAGTCAGGATTATGAGAGTCTATACAGCTTGTTTATAACGATGTTAAAACCCAGTCTTCTAAAGTTCCTTTTACTCCTATCGAAGGATTTATTTTGACTCTATGAACTCGTAAAATGCTGTTTTGAAATGCCGTTTTAGGACTTATTCTAATTATCTTATTATGGACAGTTGAAAACCCATTTTCAACCCATTTTGCCTGCAGTAAATGCATTAAACGGTTAATTGGCATTGAGAAGAGTCACCAAATGACCAAATGGTTTTATTATAGCCATTGCGAAGATAAATTGGCTCTATATCGAAACTGTGATTTCTTCCGATCGCCATATTGAAATAAATGAAATAGTTGAAATGTGTAATGATAATACACCAAATTTTTAATGTAATGCAAATGAACTGTAGATTAGAGACCCATTTTGGCATTCTTTTAGATAACTTGATTGAGTTCCATAAATTTTCAGGAAGTTCATGACTAATATATCGAATCTATTTGTTTCAATTTTGTTTTTGTTGGTGTAAACTGGCATAATTTCCACGGCGCCTTTATTTTCAGCTCTTATTGTGCCAATGTTCACCAGAAATTTGAAAGCGCATATGATTTGGAGCATTATATGCTATAAAAAAACTCAATTTGTTTTGGGTATTTTGCTAACAAACAAAATTTCTTGCAGTACTAGAACTTTTTTCTTAGATATTATTTACTGTTGAATGAACCAGAATGGCAGCGAATCGAACAAAGCAGAACAACAAAAACCAACCACGACATCACCGAGAAGTTTTAAAGCTGTGGCCATTTGGCCCTATGCTGGTTTTGATGGCAGCCAATAGGTTTTATGTAGGTTCTCAGGTGTCATAACACCTTTCACTAGAACATTTTCAAAATCTTTATGCTCTTGTAAAGGTTTTATTGATTTGTTTTCACAACTGTCTATAGGGTGGGCCACTTTGTACACATTTTGGCTTTAAAGAAGCATAGAGAAGGTGTTGGTGGACAAAACAGTTTTGAATGTAGTTTTATCAACAAACCGGGAGGAGTGCTATACGGCTGGAATAAAACTAAAATTGTTACTTGGGCTCACATTGCTCAATTCCAGGCAATGCGAAGGCGGACTCTAGCAAAGGTCGGGCGTAGTTTCCGTGCTACAATGAATGGTACTGCATATCATATGTACATGCCTGAAATTTTAGAGCACATTATCGACAGAGAATCGAAGAAGTTGTGAGGAGCCAAACTACCTTATGTTCATTACCTCAAAAAGTTGTGACCTTCTGACCGTAACCTAGAGCGTAAGGATTCGACAATTAGTACCGGATAGATCGGCAATGTTGTGGTTCAAAAACGTTTTTTTTTCCAAGAAGATCAACGCCGTAATTCAGTGGTATAGTTTAAATGTCATGTTGAAGGCCGGACTTGGACCCATCTAATATTTACCTTGCACTAATCTACATAATCCACACATTACGCGTCCATTTTTGACAATCGCGCACTGACTTGATGTGGCTAAGCCCGATTTAACGTTTGTGTACCACCAATCACCCCTTCCCCGTCCCATCCTGATCAGCAGCAACGCAGAGAGCGAGACGCAAAATTTGCATCATCATTGCCGTGAATTTGGGCTAAACCATACAGAAATTGATTTCATTTGAAACGGATCCACCGCCCCTCCCCCCCCCCGCAGCCTCCCAAAGCGCTCGCGTAACTCCCGAATGCGCAAGATGAAGACGAAGAAGAAGACGCACTTCACTGCACCACCTTCGTCATCTCTCCCTAACACACAGCCACACACATTCACACAAACACACACACATACCCCCGTCGTGTTAATTAATCTTCAATACTTTTTTAATTACCAATCAAATTCGGACCAATTCGGGCCGGCTCAAGATCAAATCGCGTCCGTATTTTATATTTTTCTCTCTCTCTCTTATTGTTGCTGTTTGCGTAATGTTTGAAATTGAAATTTAACACGATCGTCATCGGAGTGTGGAAAGTTTTCAGTTCGATTTGCGCAATATCGAACTTAAATGGGATTTTTTTTCCTTTCCTTTCTTTCGTTTCTGGTGAATTGTTCATTACCCTTGGATTTTGATAGTTGCATCGCTTTTCGAACTATCGTTAATTAATAAAACAAACACAGTTTGATGAGAATTGCACGCACATTTTTTTTTTTCGTCTGTTTCGCGTATTTTTCAACGTTTTTCCTCCATTCGTCTTCGTGCGAAACGAGTCAAGACCCCGTGAGGAAGAAATCCGGAGGAAAAAACACGAAATTAACATATAATGGTAATTACTTTTATTACCTTCTATTAGCCTGTTTGCCCGGAGTGAGCAGCACACAGAAAGATGTTCTCGTGTTGTGCACATTCGTATTTGGAACAAGATTTTCGAATTAGCGCAATTTCACTTAATTGTAGTGAAATATTTTCTTCTGGCCTCTGTCTCTGCCCACACTTCGGGCAAGCGGGACTTGGCCGCCGTTTCGTGGGCAGACCCGTTTGCATGAGCTCAGGAGAGTGCCAAAAACAGATTAAGTGATCAGCAACAATTTGGTCGAGTTTTGACGTGCAGTACCTCCAAACCAACCAAATCCGGCGCCAACCGAACCACAGGGAGAGAGGATGTAACGTATTAATAAAAATTGTGATGATTCGCCGTGTTTTTCGAGTAATAAAAATGAAATTAAAATCTCTCGAGCTTGGTCTTCTAGGGTGTAGAGAATGGCAAAACCCAGCCAGCCAGCCAGCCAGCAGTACTCCTAACTGTGGGTTTTGCGGCGTTGGCCGTGGCTGCTGCTGGGAAAGATCCCGAACCGAGCAGCCCGAAACATGTGTAATTGTTTTTTGTCAGTTCTGAACTTCCTGCAACCGCGCACGGCTACGTGAAGTAACTCCGTTGGCCCCCTCCCTTCGCCAGGGAAAAATTATTCACGCCTTAAACGACACGGACAGGCAGACAGACAGACAGACAGACAGATAACCAGGCCCGAGTGTGTGCGGTTTTTATTGCGCGTTCAAGTCGAGAAAACAATTTCTGTTTTTCATATAAATTATGAGAGCAATTATTATTTGGGGTACACATGAAACAAAACACACACACTCGCACTACTCACTCCCCCTCACTGTTCCACCCCCATGGGCATATTCGCCCGAGTGCGTCTTACTGGCTTGGTTCCGCGCGCGTCATCGATCATAGCGTACATATGTTTTCAGTTTATTTTTAAATTTATCTCATTTGCGTGTCACTTGGGTGGGGTGCTTCGGTGTCTTCGGCGTTTCCCGCCCCGTTTCGCTCGCTCCGTGCAACATGGTTTCGGCGCTCGGCTCATCAAACTTTTTATTCTGTTTTGTATTACAACAACAACAACAACAAGCACCGGGAGCTTGTGGGGTGGGGAGGGGGGAGGCGTAGTAAAGTCAAGATGCCGTGAAGTACCCACTCTTCGGGCAAAATACGTTCGATCGGGCTAGAAGATGATTCGGCTTACTTAGTTGCAGTGTGACGCAGTGATACCATGGTTAGAGCTCGAAGGCGACGAAATTGTTCGTGAGTTTTTCCTTTACTGTTGCTTCTAATCCCACAGTCATTTTAAGAAGTTGAAAATTAAGGGAAGATAAGGTTTCCGTTACTCTTTTGCTTGTATTGTTTTTTTTTTAATTTTTCGCTGATTTAAAAAAACACATGTCATGTTCAAAAATGTTCATGAAATAGGGAGAGAACGGCTTCAGCTTCCCAGGACCCCCTTTTAATCACGGGGTAAACGATAACTTACAACGCTCATTTTTTGCAGCATGGTTCATCATCTAGTGAAGTGTCATACTGAAAAAGTGAGCATTGTACGATTCATTATTTGTCGACTGAAACACTACCTACGTTCCACAACCGCATGTTTATTGTTAGTTTAAATCGGTTTAAATTGACTACTTGGCGAAAACTGGTTGATTTCTCAATGGAGTAAACCACCATCACGCTTTGGGAGTGGCCCCAACAGCATCTTTACTGTTGATTCAAATCAGTGAATGGAAATCGCCACGTAAGTGAAGTTTAATAATTTGAGTTTTCCCACCTGTTCCTACCTGTCTAAAGATAAGCTTTTTCTTGTGGAATTTAAGTGAAAATGCTCGAGTTTACTAGTTAAAATTTTGAAAACATGTTCCAGTATTTTTATTTTTTATTTGATAAAGTGAACAAATGAAGTTTTAGTTAAAATTTCCACGAATTCCAATAATGCTTCTTCTAATTCTTATTTCTTGAGATTTCTTTCAAGGTATTTTCTAACTGCATTGTCTGTTAGGACAACTTTCTTCTCTCAGCACGTGGCTTCAATTTGTCTTCAATAACGACAAGATTCACAACCTTCAAGTCTTCTTGAATAAAGTCGCGTCAAACAACAATCTCTGGTCAAACGACCTTACCACACAATCTAAGGTATGCGTACAGCAAAATCTAGCCATGGTTAGTCACTTCGTTTTTAATTGTGAATATAAACATGTTACCAATACCACTAACGCAATGTCATTTTGTGTGCGGACGTTTTGACGTACGGTTTTTGTCACAAAAGCATTGAATTGAAAATGGAGTCGAAAGAACAACAAGTGAGTGAAAAAAATTACTTAAAAGTGTGGAAAATCCATCTATGTCGCATCATTACGGAGTCCCTCGTTTAACAGTATGTAGCGTTTTGGAACGCTTTCGGGATCGATTGACTCTGGATCGGAAACCAGGATCAGGCGGCAAGCGGAACGACAACTTCAAATTCCTGGCCTTTTTTATTGGTTTCTGTAACAATTTAACTTCGGAGATCGTAGGTGGTTAGCCTAAGATCCCTATACCCGTGATGGGGCTGTCATCTTAGGTGTAGCTTGCGGGGAACAGCATTTCTTATTCAGCCGCTGGATGCCAGACAGACGCTGTTTGAGCCGCACCTCCGTGATGGACAGGCGTTCAGGTTGGTGGAGCCTTTATAACTGCCTTTCGGATATTTGTGGGTTTTTGGAAGAAACTCAACAGTGTCTAATAACTGTGTAATCCCCCCACATTCAGGTCAATCTCCGCTGATTGTCCGGGTCCGAAAGTGGACGTGGGTCGGCCACACACTACGAAGGAGCGGAAACAAAATCTGCAAACAAGCGCTGGATTGGAACCCAGCAGGACATCGCAGCAGAGGCAGACCCAGGGGCTCGTGGCGCCGGAGCCTCAATAAGAAAATAAAGGAATTCGATCGAAATCTGTCCTGGGCCCAGGTCAAGGCTTAATCATGTGAGCAGCCGCCCAGGATGGAAGTCTTTCACGTTGACCCTGTGCAACCCTATGGATGGACAGGAGACATAAGTAAATAAGTAAGTAGTTCTGGCATGATTTGGCGTCTTGCCATTTTGGTAAAGCGGCTCAGGAGTGGTATGCACCAAAGGACTGTAATCCTCCGGACACCCTAGAACTTCGTCCAATTGAAAGATATTGGGCCATTGTGAAGCGAAACCTTGGGAAATTGAAAGGAGAGGAAATAATGAGAAAGATTTTGCTAAAAAGTGGGAAAAGGCTTCCAGAAAGGTGATTGAGGACACTGTGCAGAACTCAATGAAGGGTATCAAACATGAAGTTAGAGCATACATATACAACAAGTCTGAATAATAATATTTTGATGTAAATTAGTTATAAATTCACTCTTTGTTACAATGATTTTTTTTTTGGGATTTTGAAATGAATAGAAATATTGTTATAAGGCGAGTTTTTCTTTGGCTGGATTTTGCTGTGTGCATACCTTAGTAATAAAATTGTACTTAATTCATACGTCACTTCTATTGACCTTCTCGGATTTGCGTTCAACATCAGATATCAGATGATTAAAGTATCGTACAATGAGAGCTTATTATTCACATTGAGCCAACTCTTATTTACTGCATGTTCAAATGGATGGGTGGTACAAGTATGAATCTAAGGGGTGATGGGTCATTATGCCGACTTACATTAGGCCGAATGTCATAAGACCGTATAGGACACTATGCTGATTAAATAATAAGGCCCAATGGGTCACTAGCCGGAATTGGTAACAACGGAATGACTGATGATGCAATTACTTTTTCTGTTGATTTAGAAACGCTTTCTGCTCCAATTTCTAATAAGAAAAACACTCCTACGGAAAAGTTTCAGCGAGGCATGTGAGCTGATTAAAATTTCTGAATAGAAAGGATTGTATTAGAAAGGAATAGAAAGGATTCAATTATAAGAAAAAGAGCAGAATTTCCAATGAGAATTAATCAGTTTATACGAAAGATTAAAAGAAAAGCTTAGTTCGATCTTCAATGTTATCAGATATGTTATCTAATGGAGAGGTTCGAAAAGAACTGCTCACGAATGAAAAATGGAAAAATCTCCCCAAAAAAAACTCGATGATTTCATTTTTCAAAGTTTTACGAGTTGAATTCCCAAATGGCGAGTTTTGGAATATGAAAGAACTAGTCATGATTGAAAGAAGCAAATATCTCCCATGATAGTTTATAGCTTTAAGTTCCAAGCAGAAGCAGAAAGTTCATTATCTTTGTTTCCAAAAAGATTTCAAGAAATTTATTCTTTCACAAGACTTGCTGACAGATTGAGAGGTTTTGAACTTAAAAATAACTGCACAGCTTTGATAAGAGGAAAAATTTCACATGAAATTTCATTAGCTTTGTGTTCCGAAGATTTAGAGAAATAATAACATAAATCTTCCACATGACTTGTTAGCAGATTGAGAGAATTAAATAGAAAGAACAGCTCACGATTTAAAGAAAGAATAATCTCCCATTAAAATTCACAAAATAATTAGTTCAATCTTCCGCTTTTCAACATTTGGTCTAATGAATTTCCGACAAATTTGACCCATTGAACCCATTGCCTTGCAGACTGATGGCGGTCAGCTTACTGGTATTCGATCTAATGGCCTAACGACAAAAAGACGACAACTAACGTCTGAAGAAGGGCTTCAACTAGTTAAGTTGCTCCAGCGAGACACCTGACAACTCCTTGCAGGATAAATAACACTTTTGTTGAAAAAGTCAGGAGGATTGCCGCGAAACTGAAAACGGCCCTTCTTATGTTTCCTGGAAAGGAGAGAATTGAACCCACATCATTTCGAAACGATTCTCACAAACAATAATCAGAGTTGATCCACTGTCTGTTATGTTTCGGTTTATGGTTATCAGTTACGACAAAAGTCATGCTCGTTAGGTACAAAAGCGTTGCGAATAGATTGAAGTAACTGGAATGTGACTCATTTAGGTCACACTCAAGTTGCTGCAACTAATTATGACTGCTTGGTGTTGCTGGATGGGCCCGCACTTAGAGCCGAATTCATTAATTGCAGCAAACAAAATTCAGTTGGCATAGAAGTGACAGCGGTAGCCATGAAAACCGGGACAGTAAACATCATCGTTACATTGGGATAAAACCATTTTCAATTCTCATGGATATTCTATGAAATTCCAAGGCACTGATAAAACAACTGAACGTCAGACAAATTGGTTGAAAGATGGCCGGGAAATTATAATAGGCGGGCCTACTAGTAGGAGACCTGTCTGTATTCCATGTGCGGATTTGATTAAGCTTAAGGACAATTATAGGAAAATAAATCATAAAAGGAAATCTCTCACCAGAATAACCAGTGTAGATTCCGCCGATAGTAGTAAGTGTTCTGAGTTGTCTTCTTTGACTTGATTAGAAGAAACCAGCTCTCAAGCCCACGCCTCTAACAGAATTTATAGAAAATAGCACTCTGGTTGTCGAATGTTTTTCGGTAGCGTCCTAACAGTTCAGATAATAGGCCCAGTGAACTTTCTAAAACTGAAGATTCGGTACCATTTCGTTTTACTGTCGGGATTTATTTTCTTGTAGCTCCCATCTAGAATTAGAAGAAGAATAGAATTAAAGTAGCTTATTTACAATACGCTATTTGCTACAACAATGTGGCAGAACTCAGCTTTATTAATCTCATGAATGTGAAAGATATTCAAGTGATTTAATGAGTCCCGAATTGTCAATTAAATGATCAAAAAATGGAAACGTAACGTCCATTTTACACGTCTCGCAATGCCCATTTTCAAATCCATTTTGTAGGTACATCATCAAATTTTTGTATGGATCGACACTGTTTTAGAAACACGCCCACTCCCCAAAAGCGAAACTTACTAGATGAATTTTTCAAAATAATAATAGTACGTTGAATACAGACACGTGGCCTGGTTTTAGCAGTATAGCAGACGGAGATTTGTCACAATTTGTCACTGTTAAAGGTGAAAGTTTCTGGAATGCAAAAATCTTTGTCGAATCCATCCAAAAAAAAATGCCACTCCTTTTAACCACGAGTGACCGGTCCAAGTAATATTAAAAGAAGGATTCAGTCACTCATGGTATCAAAAATCAATCAACCAGCGGCTCCATAAAGGCTCCGACTAAGCCACCCAAATATACAAAACTAGTTAAAAAAGGCCTTCACAGAAAATGTAATTCTTCTGTTATCTAAGGCTTGCACAGAAAAAAATAATGAATTTTAACCGGCGCGTAAAATTTCCGCTTGTTTAATTTCAAGCCAAACGAGGCATAAACAACGAAATTGTTTGCAATATTTCATGCGACATGCAACAATGTTTGCAATATTTCATACAACAGGCTAGATTCAGGCGTTATCTGGCTTAAATTTACTTGAAATATCCCATTATTTTCTGCCAAATTTAGCATTCCCTTTACGTGCATTAGATAACGCAGAAAATTCAATGTTTATTACTATCTGTGTGGATTTGAATGATTTTCTATTCAGTAAACAAAAACGGTTAGAACTTGGCTACTGAACCCAATTTCATTTCGTTGTGTGTTTGGTCTATTATTTAATTACATAATTATGTTTACAAAATTAACAAAGAAAGGAGTAAACACAAATCAGTAATCGTCATTGAAAACGAGTTTTTAAGACTGTTTCGACTTGAACATGGAAGTCTTCTCGTTGAAAATAGGGAAAATGGTAAAGACACAAAAACAAAGGGGCATCTTTGCAGCACACATATTGTAGATCGGTTAAATTAACTAAAATGTGGCTAAACTAAGTCACAATGAAATTGCTGTAACCAAAATAATATGCAGTACAGTAAGGGCCTGTTCATAAACCACGTAGACTTATTTCTGAAAATATCAGAGCCCCCCTTGTTTTGAAATTTTGTGTGGAGCGTAGACTTTGATCAACCCCCTCCCCACAGAAAAGTCTACGTGGTTTATTTATAGCCCCTAAGGTGCCTCAAAGTATCGATATAGCTGCATCCGATTAAATTGATTTCAAACCAGCACCTGACTTCTTGCCCGAAATTCGAGCTCATTCGATTGTGAACTTGAACCGTACTGGACATTTACATTTTCTATGGGAATTACTATGGGAAAATCAAAATTTTAGTTGTCATGCATCTAAGGCTTCGGTATAACGACGTATGGAAATGCTTGCGCTGTGCTTAAGAAAAATCGAAGACTACAGCTTGATTGTACGTCAAGCTAATTGATTATTTATCGATTCCTACGACAATTATTTTCTGATCCACATTGAAGGCTGGCAACACTAATTCTCTGATATATCTAGGATCTTTTTTAATAGAGCGAATCTAACAATAGAAGATTCTCTTCTGTCTCACCCTCTTTCATTTTCTACAGCGCCATTATAAAACTTTCGAGGAATTCTTTTGTACAGTTTGAAACACAACAGTGCTGGCTAGCAAACTCTACAAATAATCGAGTGAAAAACGTAGAGTTGATTAAAATATGACTGAAAGAGAATGTAGACAAAGAGAGTCTCTTAATGCGGGACGCTGAACAGTTGACGGAGCATTGATCAAGACCATCATCTCGCTAATCATTTAACATGCCGAACTATTATGCCGAAGTGAAATGGAAAAGTGATCCTAAGCTAAGTTAAAGCTGAATAGATTTCTCGTAAGCTAGCAAATATTTCCATATGCTTTTAAGCCCAAGAACAAAGGAGAGCAAAAAGTTTGGTTTTTCCTTAATAATTCCCTCAGTAACTTCAAAGTGACCAGTGCAGCAGTTCGAAATCTCAAACAACTGAGCTGAAATTTTGGGAGAAAAAATTTGGGCCTGATTTTAAATTGACTGAATGGGATGCAGCTGGATCGATGCTTTCAATCGCCTTACTGTACACAAGAAAGAATAATAAATTGTGTTCATTTGAGCGTTTCGTAAGAAAACGAAATTTTAAGAAGGTAAGAGAATATAAAAAGGAACAGATTTGTATTGGCACTAATTTGACATGTGGCAACATTTAGAATGAGACAAACCACAATTTCTATTTTTCTCTCGCACGCTCTCTATATGTGATCTCTCTACGTATTCTCTCTCGTTTGTTTTAAATCAATTGGCAGGGACCAAAAGAGGGTTACGTAATAACAAAACAGTGACTACACAGAAAAAAAAAAAAAATTTAACAAGAACTTTTCCCCCCGTATAATTCTAAGCCAAAGGAAACGTAAAAACGAAATTATTATCTGGCCTACATGTACATGAAATATCCCGCTGTTTTCTGCCAAATCTAGCATTCCATTTATGTGCATTAGATAACGCAGAAAATTCAATGTTTCTATTTATCTGTGTATGACGAATCAAAAAATAGTCGTGGACGAAACCACGATCAAACCAAATTATATCTTCCCGTCAAGCAGAAAAGGTCTTCGATAAATATATTCTGTAAACCAAAATAAATTTGAGTATCTAATCACAATTTGATCGAACATCAACACAAATAATGAAAATTAAGAGTATTTTGTGAAACTTCTGCAGTTCAAATGAGCCAATCCCCTCTCAACTAGACTGACATCTCGTCATTTACGAATCAAATCGGACATTCAAATCGAATAATTCCATGACATCACCCTGATCTCATCGCAAAGCACTCCGATCATCACCCGGAAAACGATCCTCATTAAGCCGAGACACAAACCATCTGGGCCTGCATCCATCGAACGGGATCATCTTGGCTCGTTTGGCTTGTTAGAGCCGTTCCCGTCCAATTTAGCGGGGAAGCGGTGGGGAGCAGCGCAAAAATATATAAATCAAATTTTGAAGAGTCCCTCGCTTTTCCGGTCCAATACTCCCCCTCCAAATCTCCCACCTCCGACAAGAAAAGAAAAACGCCAACTGCGGAGCCAACAACGATTGTTGTTGTTGTGCTCTGTGCTGCATGTGCTGCGCGAAGAAAATTATGAATAATTAGGAAACAAGCGCTTGCCTCGTTCTCTCTCTCTCTTCTCGTCAGTTTCGAGAGCCAGCTGAACACTGTTGGTTGAAGAAAAAAAAAAAACAGCAAAAGACCAATTGAAAAATTATTTAAAAATAGCATTCAATTACACTTCCAGCATCCCACATTGCTTTCTTTGCATGGTTCACGGAGAGTACTACGGCAGCAACAGTCTGGTACGTCCGTAACCCCGTGGAAAGAAGGAAGCAGCGCGGATGGAGAAAGATCTTGGATCCAAAAAAGATAGCCAGCGCCCAATCGGGAGAGATTATGAAATTTGTAATAATTATATTCTCGAGCGCTATTATTGGTAATACGCCGATTAAGCGTTATTTTCAAATAACAGACATGAATAATTTAAATATTTAATCTTAATTGCTATTATCATGATTATTTATATGCAGTTTTTCCCCTTCTTCCGCATTCGCCACCCACTAGCGTGTTGTTCGCTTCTAACCTCAAACCGTACGGGCAGGCAGGCGCTTCTTCGAGAACGTGAAGTGGAGTGGAGTGGAGCGAGCGTACTTACGCTACTTAGGCTTATTGCGAAAATTGCGATTATTCATAAGGTCGAACGGAAACCGGGGAAACTGCGGGGCGGCGGGGGTCATCAACGATGATTAACTGCAATTTAGGCTCATCTACTATTCAGTAACCACAACAGAAAACGTCAACTGATACCGCACGACATCGAGCGGTGTAAGGTCGAACGATTTGCCCTTCTAGTAAGTGCGTTTGTGTGTTTGTTTGTGTGTGTGTGTGTGCTGACATGACGATAGGTGTAGCGCCGTCGACCAATAAATTTATCGCAAATTCTCACAAGTCAAAACGGTTTTCAACAGTACGTTAATCTTCAGGCCAACGTTATGTGGGTTCTTCAACTATGAACGGTCACCTTAGGAAAACTTTCGGGAATGCACGTAAATCGTACAAATGGATCTTTTAGGAATTTGTGTGTCCAATTTTCGTTTGACAAGCAACGCGGCCGTGCAGAATTCGAGGGAGTGAAAACATTGCTTTCACTAATTACCCACAAAAAACGACGTTCGGGCTAGGGTGGATCTCTATATTTTCATCAACTATTTAGGAATCGATTCCGAACAGCTGCAAACGCTCGCGGCGCTGCTATCACCTGAGAATGACATCTGACACGAATGTGTAAACCTTCAACAAACAAGCAGTTGAAATTCATACCCATTGCTTGACGCCCACACCCCCGCCCCGCTTCCCACCCGTGGGGGTCGACGAGCTGTGCGGCAAGTGCAATTTCGGGAAGATTTCCCTCGAAAACAAAAGCACCCATGATGCTTCCCCCGGGTCTACGGGTAAACATGGTACGCGGGACAGCAGCTGCGTCGTGTCTTAATCTCCCCGGCCGATGTATGTAGATTGAAACAGAGAAACGGGGAGTTGGAATGGCAGAATGTAGCGTACCTACTACAAAACGCGATATGGGACGATTGATGCGGACACATTTTTCACTTGCTACTTGCGGCTGGGGCGCTGAGCCGGGTGGATAGATGTTTGAAGGAAAAGATGTTTGATATTGAGGTTACAATCAAAAGATTCATATTCAATTTCATCACAAATAGTGGTTCAATTTCGCAGAAGATTTTCACTGTGATCGGGCTGAGGAATGAGAAAAAACCGAGAAAAATATGGAATATCCATTTGTAAATAGGAATTCCACTCTTGGAAAAATCAAATTATCAGAACTCGAACCGGTAAAAATCAATTCATCTGCTCTCAAATGAGCTGAAAATGAAGACAACCTTTTCGGACAGACCAACTATCTCCGTGCATTTGAATTTTGAAATGACAGAATTCTCTTGACCAGAGCAACCGCTGAGTTTCAAGGTCATTATTTGGTTTTGTTCATTCGTCGGTGGATGTTCATTATCGCCTTTGCTGTTGTCGATATCAATTTTCAATTTCATCTAGGTGAGGATGTTTTTGAGTGTCGAATGAAAAAAACAATGTTTGTTTGTTTTTTTTATGTATTACATTTTTTAGGCTCAAATCGATAGGTTACAATTACTACAAGTTGTAATTATGATAGTAGAGGGCAGTAAGTCTCGGAGACACTATTCAAAATAAACATTTTGGTTGAATTGAAAAATACTTTTGGACGTTTGATCATCACTTGAGATTTTATCAAAGCTAGGCTGGAAACATAGGGGCCAATTATAGAAGTCGAGTCAACCGTCACTTTGCTCGACAGGTCTATTTTGCTATTACAGTTGGCGAGACCGACAAAATTTTGTCGAGTTGGTCAACTTTCGAGTAAGAGTTTCTTTTAATACGCGTTTTTCATCGGTTAGTTGTAATTGGCTGAGCAAGGAAAGAAATATTCCAAACGATTATCGTTTTTTTTGCAGGTGGGTTACGAAAAAAACAATTTACTTCTAGCTACAAAAACAATTTACTACAAGTCTAATATTCTTCAAAACAAAACAAATCAGCGTCAGTACGACTGCTTATTAAACTGATTAAAATTAATGTGGACATAACCAGAGGCTTTGGCAAACTAATGTCATCCAGAATTCAGGGATCGGGGATTTAAAAATTTACCCTTCAGTTAAGTGGTTTATGAAATTAGTCCAAGATGCCTAGAAGTATAGAAAGAAACTATCCTGAATTTAGCGAACATCCACGAAGGATCAGAAGGAGACTTCTCAGAGCGTCCGAAAGATATTTTCTAGAAGTTCAGGAAAAGACTTACTCGGAAAAAAAAACTTTTCAGAAGATCGGGTAGAAATGTCTAAAAAATATAGAAAGCACTTCTTACTAGTTCAAGTAGTAATATCAGGGTGGCCACACAATCTTGATATAAAAATTCCCGCATTTTTCCCTCATTTTTGCCTTATTTTCTCGACTGTTAAGATGAGTTAATATAAATTACTCTAAGCTAAGTATCTAAGCTCCCATACTTTTTCCAGTTTGATTTACCACCAGACACTTTCCATTTATTTAAAATACGCCTTTTTTTTTGCGACAGGATGAGCCAATTTTCAACATATGTTGTCAAATTTGGTAGCTCCTTCTTGGTGCTAGCCAAAATTTGTCCAAACCATTTTCTTTTCTCTGGAATTCGGCAAACAACGCCAGACGGCATTGAGGACAGCTGCCCAAATTCTTCTTTCACCATGTGTTAACACCCTTACAAACGCAATTCGCCAAACTACAAACACATTCGCCACCACATGAAAGATAAGTTCATTTCTGGCCTCACCTGTTACAGCCGTGTAGCCAGATCTTCTAAAGGCATCTTCAAAGGTGGTTCAAATCGTGGTTTGGATTTATTTGTTTAGTCCAAACGCAAAAACATCGCTGTATCGCTGGTGTTTGTAAATTTTGTTTTATACCGGATCTATTTTGCATCATTTCAGAACTTATATAAGCTTCTAAATTTCTTACTGAACGCACTCTTTAAAAATTTAATTCAATGAACTTCGGAATATCTATGAAGATTGGGTGGAAATATCTATAATGAACATGCCAGAAAATAATTGGAAGTTTCCAGATAATCATGAAGTTTGCTCGCTGTCTTTCGAGAAGAGAAATGGTGGAACTTAAGAGAAGTTCATTGAATTGCCGAAAAATTATTAAGGTTTCTGGAAACTTGGATGAACTTCCAAAAAGTTTGCTGATCATCCATGGAATAGGAACAACTTTCTGGAAATGACCGTAGAATTTAGAAAATCATCATTTAGAAAATATTCTGTGATAAAAAGCAGAATATCACACATAATTAAATAACTTACGAGAAATTGAAGTAAAAAATCTTGGAAGCCGTGGACTTTCTGTGGAATAGTTAGCATTACCGAGATGTTAAACCGTACAAGAACTTTTTATGATCTCCAAGATTGTGAATAGGTGGAAATTCTATGAAATTGAAGAAAAAGTAGTTGGTTTCTTTATTCTCGTTTTGGATGGGTTCGAAAAATTATCGAGTAGTAAGAAGTTTAAGTTCTTCTTAAAACTTAAATACCCTGAACTTTTCGGGTGTTTTTGGAACGATTGGAAAGTTTGTCAATCACCTGGAAAGGTCCCTGAAGGTCTAGGAAGCTCCCCAAACTTATGGAAAAATCATTTGAATGTTTCCTAAACTTTTCGAATGCACAAAAAATCCAGTTTCCTGTTTATCTGGGACGTTTTCTGAAATTCTGGAAAGTTCTCCGATCTTGGGGTAAGTTTTCTGAAATTCTTGAAAGATCGCAGGACTACTGAGAAATTTCCTAAATTGCTGAATCCCCTGAGCATCTGGGAGTTTTTTCGAGCTTTTGGAAAGTTCCCCGAACTTCTGGGAAATTCTCTGAATTTCTGGGACGTTCTCTGAACGTCTGAGATGTTTGCTGACCTTTTGGAAAGTTTCTTGGTCTTTGGGGGAGTTCCATGATCTTTTCTAGCATTTCTTGAAGTTCTGAGAAGTTTATTTTTAATTCATGAGAAACCCTGAACTTCAAGGAAGTTTCTTGAACTCCTACATATTCGCTGAACTTCTAAGAAGTTCTGTATATGTCTAGCAAGTTTCATGAAATTCTAAGATGTCCACTAAACTTCTAGGAAGATCCGCAAGCTCTTGAAAAGCTTCATGAATTTCTTGACTGTTCTCTATTGGAAATTCTCTAATTTTCTGGAAAGTTCCTTGAATTTTTGGGAAGTTCCCTGAGCATCTTGAGTAGTTCTATGAACTTCTGAAAAATACCCAAAATAATCTGATAAGTTTTGTAAATTTCTGAAAGCCCCCTGAAGTTTTGGAAGCCAATAGGCAATTTCGACGGCTAGGTGCTGGAGTGGGACTGCCGCCTTACCAACCCAAGAGGCCAAATCTTGCTTGAGGCCCTGGCCAGGCTGATACTATAGATACGGATAGAAGTCGATCATTGACCTGACGTACTGCACCCCTAGGCTGTCGAACAACTGGAGAGTGGAGAATGGCTAAACTTATAGCGTCCACTTGGCGGCTCACTAAAGTATCATCCACACTACTGGGCTGCGCGCAGAAGGAAGAGTGCCCACTTTATTCGCCTGCAGATGGAGGTCATTATACTTTGATGAAGAAGTATTTTAAGAGGCGCTTGAGCGGGAACAGAACATGGGTGAAACACTGGAACCATGCGGCGATCAACTCGTAGTGCCTAGGAAGGTCAAACCAAGGAATGGGAGATTACCGATGTGTTGGTGGATCTCAAGCAGCACACATGTTTCAAACCAGTTAATTTGACTTCAATGTGACTCAATTAAGTCACAATCAAGTTTATGTGACCAATATTGACAGCTTTGTGTTGCTTAGGAGAGAGTCGATGGCCGACCTCTGTAGATCCAGTGAGTGCGGTCGGACTCAGAAAAAACGGAGCGTCGAGTGGCGCAAGTTGCCGCCAAAGCCACGCTAAAGACGGGGATAAAGGTCAGCAGACGAGCCTTGTTCGAGGGCCTGTGTTTGAAAGCCAATGCGAAACCATGGGGTGACGCCTATTGGGTGGTAATGGCCAAAACCAAAGGTGCAGCAGCTCCAACCGAGCAATCACCAGTAGCAGAGCTACTGAAGGTGGTCATTGGGAGACTCTTTCCACATCACGAACCGAGTTCCTGGCCTCCCATAGCCGTACAACCGTTCCACGACCAGCATACCGCTGTCATGGTGGTGGAAGGATGGTCGGCAACGCTGAACATCCGCAATGACGTGGGCGATGCTGACGGCACCGCGGAAGAAAGTGATGAGGCGACGGTTACGAATGATGAACTCATTATGATAGAAAAGTCACTAAAGGAGAACAATGGGCCAGGGCCAGATGGCATACCAAACTAATGCATCAAGACGGCTATTCTACTTGTTTCCAAAATGTTCAGGGTGGTGATGTAAAGATTTCTGGACGAGGGCGTCTTCTCGGACACCTGAAAACGCCCTACGTTAGTATTGCTGCCGAAGACTGGTAAGCAACCGGGTGAACCAATAGCATACCATTCGATATGCTAGTTGGATACGACGGGTAAGGTGCTGGAGAGGTTAATCCTTAACAGATATATTACAGTTCAAAAGCCCTCCGCTCGTTTCCAACTTGTATCTTTCAATTTCAAAGCCTGCCTTTACGCTAGACGGAACTACTAAAGCTTTCTCTTCATTTCTTCTATCCGTTCTAGCAATAACTCCACTCCTTCTGACAAATTTCAACTTAACAGGTTGTGAAGGTACACGGAGGGTAACGACAACCTGTCCGAGGACCAGTGTGGCTTCCGTAAAGGGAAGTCAACGGTGGATGACATCATGTTTGTCACCAAGACGGCAGAAATGGCAATCCAACGTAAGAGGTGGGGAGTTCGCTACTGTGCAGTAGTCACCCTGGATGTGAGAAAAGCGTTCAATAGCGCCAGTTGGGAGGCTATTGCCAACTTGCTCCAGCGTATTCAGGTTCCTGGGTACTTGTACAGGATTCTGGGCAGCTACTTCCAGAATCGGGTACTGGCATACAACACTGCGGCGGGTCAGGAATGTGTTCAAATCATCGCAGGAGTTCCACAAGGTTCGATTCTGGGGCCGGGTGCTCTGGAACACGATGCATGATGAAGTGATCATGTTGAAGCTCCCTTACACGGAAAAGATTATCGGCTTTGCAATATGCCAACTTTGTAAGTCTATGGAGAGTCCACAGAAGAGGAGGAGTTAACGGTCAGACACTCCATCTACATAGTGGAGGGGTAGATGGGCTCCAGGAGACTGAACTGACGTTAGCCCAGAGATAAATGGAGATTACTGTGGTCAAACCCGTAACGCTGGTAGATCACCTTTTCGTTGTGCGTTACGGAGTATCACATCTACCACCGAACCCTAATCCGAATTAATTCAAACTAGGGAACATATTTGTTTTTGTAGTCAAAGGAACATATAATAGTCCTTATTGCATTTTATGTCTTTTCGAAAAGCGACAATACTCGGATTGCGCCACCGAGGATGAGCTTGGAATAAGGAAAATATGGTCTTCATTTGTGGCTAAAGTAAGAGCGTTCGATGCGATGCGGTCTGCGTCTTAGCTGGGATGATGTCCATAGGCAAAGTGACACAAGAGGTATCCAAAAACCATAAGAGTACAGATGGCGTAATGACCAGCGGCAAGTCAGAGGCACCAGCTAACTCCAAAAGAAGTCTGTGGTGGTCTGTGAATAATGACTGCCTGGACCCAAGTGTAGGCAGGGGTTTCTCAGCCGAGACTCGCAACAACACTGGCTGAGTCGGGAAAAAAGAGATTGGTCGCTGCCAGCTTGGGTTTCGACCGAAAAAAAATGAACACTGGGATTTGGGAGCTTGTGGAACTGGGCGAAATGCTGGTCGGTGATTTCGATGCCGACCTCATCACCATGTTCCGGACACAGTGTCCCGAGCATCAGTGGTCGACAAGTTCACGGGACGATTTTTGCATCGCTTGCGGGTTTTGCTGCCGACTCCAAAGACCCTACGGAGAGTGTAATTGATTGCAACAGTTGCTGGTACCAACACTTGGCTCGACACCAGTGGACCTCGACCACCGAGAATACTTGGTTGGTGAGGATACGGAGGAGTTGGTCGGACACCCTAGACACATGGATTCGCTGGACCTAGTGGTTTACACAATATAGTGTCGGAATGGAAGTACCTCTGCAATCATGTAGGCTGTGACCCCCGGGGTTGAAGGGAGTAGGCAGTTTCTTCGACAGCATCGTTCTGGCGGGGCTGGTGATTTCAAGGCCTAGTTTGGTTCTACTGTTGACGATGGACGTAGCAACTTGAAGCCTGGTTAGCCGATTGTATTTTTGGTGTCTTCCACACCCAAAATAAAAAGCAAGATTGTAATGCAATTTCGCATGATTTGATTTCATTTCTCGTAATGGATCGCAACTTGGAGAAAGAAAGCAACATTGGTCGTGGGCAAAAAAGCAACACATCAATTCGATTAGAAAAATGCAATGTGTGCGTGATGTTGTACAGTTGATTAGTAGTAGTGAATTCAATGGCGCACAAAAAAAAAAGATTTCCATCCGCTACCGAGAGTCGAACCGCGACCGTCAGCATGACGGCTCTTCATTGTAACCATCCATTCACCACAACAAGTTGAGGTGAATGGAATAAAAGTCCTACAGTTTCTTCGGTTTTTGAGGCACTCAACGTTACAACAATGAAGCAAATTTCGGTCGCACACACTTACATGGCTTCGTTTATTTCATAAACCGCATGGTGACTTGATGAGAGGGCGATAGGAGTGTGATGACGAGTGCAGATAAAAATAGAACACTTGACAGCGGAATAGCAACAGAGGCATACGGCGTAGCGGCGTTCTGTGCCATTGTCTCACCCATATTGAGAAGTTGTTGACGGTTGAACAAAAACCCAACGGTTGCTGCGATTGTCGAGGCACTAGGCGATAACCACTTGCACACACTTGCATGGCTTTGTTTATACCATAAAAAGCTTTGTGGAACATGATGGGCAAATTTGCCTTTTCAGGATCATGCGGATTTCTCAAGATATGATTGCAAAAACTGCAAAATTGCAATTTTGCATTTTTTGCTACAATTTCAATTTTTGGGTGCAGTGACAGTGCAGACGAGGTTCAGTCATGTACGGAAATTTGCTTCAACTTCATCGAAGTGCTGACGGAATCAAAACCGGCCGATCCTGACATCTAGGATCTTGACTGCATCCGCCAATATAGAATACTAATCCAATATCATTCCAGCGAAAACTAGTGGAAATTTCCTGTATTGGATATACTTTGTTCTACATACAGAAAGGTAAATTATTCTTTTTCTTGTCCCTGTATTAAGGTGACTTTCAGACATAAGCAGGTTCTCCACTGGAGGGTAGAGGCATGACTAACTTACATATCGCACTCATCAACACATGAGCCGGGACCAACGGCTTTACTTCCCTTCTGAAGGGTGACGTGACCAGAGATTTTTTTGCCTCATAAAAATCCTGCCGACTTCGGCTGGGATTGAATTCAGAGCCACTGGGATACCATGCGGCAGTCACGCTTACCACTACACCATCGGCGTCGGCTGGGAAACTCTAAGCAATATGCGCAGAGGGTTCGGACTGACATGCACTCTCAAAGTTATCGCTTTACTTAACTATTTTTGAAACCATCAATATAGAGATTAGAATAATTGTTCACTGCAATGTAAACCCAGTTATACTTTACCATTTAAGCTCGCTTTAGTTACTAAATTTTGACTGAAGAAGAAGGAATTTACCTGGAAAGAAAGCAAGGAAATAGATCATTAGTAATTTGTTGACGAACAATTTGACAAACATAGACTCTAAAATCTATGTTTGGAAACATCAATTGCAAAACACAACATTAGTCAAATAAGGGCGCTCTCACGTGTAGTAAACTTGATATGCAACCCTTGCATTCTACCGCCCAATCGCTCAACCCAGTGCACCTCATCTCACAAGCAAAATCAATGAAAATCATAGTAATTAACTGTAAGAGCCTTCCACAAACCGAACATTCCGTCCGCTTTCCCACGCGAACATACCCGGTGGCAATTGGAATCGATTTCCCAAACAATTAAATCAGCTTTGCAATCATATTGAAAGCAAAAAAAAAAAGTGTCAACCGCATTGTTTTTCATCTTTCGGACCAAAACAAAAAAAACAACAACAACAAAAACAAGAACCCACGTGGCAAGTAAACATTCAATTAAAGTAATGAATATTTCAAACCAATCATAACCGCGTCAGTCAGAGGCGCCTCCGCCATCCACGGAAGTGGTAGGTAATTACAATAAATTTGCACATGAAAACAAAATTGTCACCTGTCCGTCCTCGCAGCTCATCCCCACCGTAATTTAATGGACGAACACATGGATCCTGTTTTCTTTATAATTGTTGACTTTTGAACTCCCGCTGGGGGGTAAATTGTTCGGAAAAAGAGATTAATAAATAAATAAATGCCATTATAATCGACTCCATCATCATCATCATCATCGTCATCACCCTTGTCATTATCGCACCTCCCGGTTCACGTAAATTCAATCGGGTGTCACGAGATGCGAACGGTTCAATATTCGATTCCATTCGTATGCGTTTGCTCATTCCTTCGATCTCCAGATGTTTCCCCGCATGCGAATGTCGAGTTGGAGGCGCCACTGTCGCTCCTTGGAGCAAATTGAATATAATGATGTGGATTTTTGTTTATATCGCCACATTTTAATCTCGTGTAATGGTGCAACCGAGGGCTTTTATTCTTACCAGGAAATCGGTTGGCAAGTAGGAGAGGATGCAAGTAAGCGCGATAATTAAAACTGCGGGCGGCTAATTGACTGCATGTGCTCTCACTCGTCTCTCCCGCGGATAATTCGGTGAGAGTGTGTATGCGCTCGATCAAAAAACCAACCAACAGAGGGGGGACCAATTCTCCCCCCCCCTTTCCTTCTCACAATTTTCTTCAACTCGCAAATGAATTGCTCCAGTTTCTAACGTTTTCGGACAACGACGACGACGACGACGACGACAGCTAGAAAAACTTGTTTTGAAAGTTGAAATTTGACGGTCTAATCGTTTCAATTGAATGTAATCAAATCTGACGCATGGAAGGGAGCCGAGCAGAGGGAAATTTATACACTCGCAACATGTGTGTGCAAATATTTTCGGGTTTGCGCCTTCTATTCCTATTTTGTTCCGTCGCGTCGTCGGGCAGCCCTCGCAGCTTCTTGTAAAAGAACCACCGAAGCACACATAGGCAAAGCCTGCTACGACACATTGCTTCGTTCGTTGGTGCTCACAGTGCATGGTGTGGTGTGGTGACAAGAAGAACGAGAATGGGGTGCGGAGAAGGGAAGGGCACCTTAAAAAAACAAAGACCAGTCAAATTAATCACTTCATTGAACCTCTCCGACGTCGGATGGACGACCGATGAACGGGACGACGATCGGGAGATCTAAACACTTCGATAGTGCTGCTGACTGGCTGCAAAGAGACTGCGCTGCTGCTTTTGCTGCGGCTGGCAAATCGGGTTTGATCATTTTCGAAACTGTAAACAGAACTAGGACATAAGCGGTGGTAGGGTTTTGGTGGGAGGGGTTTGGTCGTGGTTTTTTTTTAAATTATAAATTGAGTAATCTTTTTTTTTTCCAAGGCACATAGTCATGTATTAAAAGATGATTTAAATCCGTCGACAAATTCATTTACATTTCTAAATTTTAAATAAAATAAAATTTATTTTTTGGTGTAAAAAATACGAGTTTTACAGAAATTTGGACATAATTTAACAACACAATTGTTTTGTACTCATTAATATTCAATTCGATAGCTTATCCAGAATTTTTCCAACAAACTTACAAACTTCATTGGAATTCTTCCAACTTTCAGAAACTTTTTCTATATACTTTACGGAAAGAACTGTGGGGACGTTTTTCGTCGAAACCATGCCTCAAAAGCCTGGAAGTTTCGGATTTCGTTTCCAATCTACTTCAAAGAAGCTATTTTCCTAGCTAAAGGGCAATTATTATGGGCAAAATTATGGAACAAATATTCATCGAGTTTCAGGGAACGCAATTCACGAAAATTCGACTGCAAACTTGAGGGAATCACATCACTGAACTTCTTGGAGATGTTTCAATGAATTTTAAAGCAGCGCTTTCATTATTACTCAAAACTTTGATGTATCCTTCCACAAACCTGACACAAGTTTAGAGAAGATATTCAGAAAAGTCCTTGTTTTCACTACAAGTATGGTCATTTTTGAACACCCGGAAAGTGTCTCCAAGGACATTGAGGAACTGATTCTACATTCTATGAACATGTATTTATGAATGTCAACGAGATCATAAGCAAACTGGTAAGAAGGTTCTTTTATGAACTTTTTGGAATTTTTGTGAAGTCCAGTGAAGTGACGAAGGAACTTCAGGGAAACGTTCTCTCAAACTATAGGAAAGTTTTTCAACGATCTTAGAAGACGTTAAACTAACTTCATTAAGGCGCTTCTATGAAGTTTCAGAAAGTACTGTCACTATTATTCCACAAAAATCACAGAATTTCTTCTGAAAATTTGGAAGAGTATTCCCGCTTACTGCGAGGAAGTTCATATTTCAACCATTCGAAAAGTTCTTCTTGTGATTTTTTTCTATGAACATAAGGAGAGTTTTTCTAAGCAATTGAGGCGATCGAGTAGTTGACATTTAAGCAGGTTGTAAGTCTCATATGAAATCGATCTGTTGATTGATGGATAAGGTTTCTCTAGTGGAGTTCAAAGGAATTTGTTCGCGTTTACTTGTGATAGTTTGAAAAAGTGTTTCAGTTTTTCTATTCTTTATTGAAAAACAGTAAACAACTAAAGAATTGGTTAAAATTATCATAAAGTCACAATTGTGAGAAGTTTATCAACGAGGTTTTGAGAAAAAGTTCAATAAATTTTATGGAAATACAACGTACTTAAAAAAAAAAAGGTTTCAACTTTAGAAACAAAAATCACGGAACTTGGTCTACTAACTAATAATGATAATTTTTCAAAAAATTTAGAAGAAGCGTTACAATATGCACTTTGATTGTTGTTCTTTTTTGTAATCTCCCAATGCGCGGAGTAACGATCTATGGTGAAATTAGTCAGAAGCAGATAATTTCTCATCTCAACGCGAGGCTCTGGGAGAGAACAGTAATTTATTGCTAGAACGGAGAGAAATGAAGAGAAAGTACTGATAGTTCCATTAGAGTACGACAGGCTGTGAAATTTAAAGATGCAAGTTGAAAACAAGCGAAAGAGCATTTTGAATGGTAGTGTGCTTGGTAAAAGAATGTGTGCTCGATCGCATACTACCGTTCAAAATGCGCTTCCGCACGTTTTCAACTTGAATCTTTCAATTTCACAGCCTACCGTACTCTAACGGAACTATCAGTACTTTCTCTTCGTTTCTCTTCGTTCTAGCAATAAATTACTGTCCACTCCCAGAGCCTCTCATGTTTATGGGAAATAATCTGCTTCTGACTAATTTCATCGTTTCAATATGGTTGAAGGCAGTTCTAAGCAAACTTCTGCACTCAGCGAAACAAACTTTCGATATTAATATGAATGCATTATTCTTCTTTTTTTGAAATCAGTGTATGGATTCTACACACAATTTATCATATCTGCGAACATTCGTTGTGCCGTTGTTCGTTGCGTTCAACGTTGTTCGTTACGTTACCGTTGATTAAATTTTTTCTATTATGGACTACTGTTATTGATCATTATATTTTCATTTCATTTCTGGAAAATAAATCTCGGAACTCTCCTTATGTAGCAGCAGCGCTTTCTTATTTATTGCACCTCTTACGCGCACACACGGCGCTTTCATATATGATGTCGCACGCTTGCCTGCGGGTTTCCCGCTTTGCGCGCTTTCTCACGGCAAAGAAGGTTTACCATGCCGCGAAGCGCTTGCAGGCTGCATCGCGCTGCACCGGCTTTGCTGCGCAACGCTTTTTGCACGTTTTGCCTCTTATCTTTACGGATCGGTTTACATTCGGTGGATTTCCCGCTGGACGCTTCCCCCACGTTCGCCTTACCGTTTGTTGGACGCGATCACGTTTTTTACCACTTTTTTACTTCGTTGATTATTTGATTGCATGTTGGTGATTGGTACGTTTTTTGATTTGATGCATTTATTATTTATTTCCCTACATTATTAATGTGAAGTATACTAATTATTATTTGTTGTTTGGGCGTTTACACACACACACACACTACACACTGAATGTGTTATTATTATTATTCATTATTATTATGTAAAAAACATTAATATGTGAAAAAAATTTATTGTTTTTACTGAAGAAACGATCAAACATCTTTGGAAGGAAGTCCTCTCACGTCTTTGTGAAATCATATCTGGAAGAAGAAGCGCGAAAAAACAAGAAAAAAAAATATGCATATATGTGTGGCATGGCCCCCCCCTCTCCCTCTTTTTCTCTTTTTTTTTTGGATAGCAAAATGAAAAAATAACCAATATGTGTCTTAATAATGCCTTCGGCGTGATGATTTATTATTTATTAATGTTTATTTGTTGCGATCATTTACTATTGTTGACTACATTTACGGTACTCTCTCTCGTGTTATTCATTCCTATTTGTGTGTGTGTTGTGACTCTACGCAAGTGATGTGAGAGCGGCGTGATGATGTGTGTGATGATGATCCGTTGATTATTACCCGTTCGTTTATTATTCTAACATACTGCTTGATTTAATAGCATATTAGCCTTGATTGCTGTAACGTTGCGTTGATTGTTCTTAGCCAGCGCGCGTTAGCGCTACGTTAACATTTAGCCTTCAGGCAGCGCCTGTTGTTCGCCGTTGATTGCTGGATTCGCGCCGGTTAACAACCCTTTATGGTGTCATTACTGCTGGGAAGGAAGGAAGGGGGTCCCATATAAAACAACGCACACACACATTAATATTACGGCATATTAGATCCAATGTGAGAGAAAACAAACTATGGGAGTGTTGTTTGATCGTCAATTATTTATTATAAAAAAAAAAAAAAAAAAGAAATATATATATATATAAACACTTCTTTAACGCGCCGCTCTTTCCTTTTGCGCGCGGCAGCGGCATCCATTACAGCGCAAATAATCATTTCTGGCGAAAAATGAAGGGAGAAACAGCTCCTCAGCGCTACGCTCTAAACTCTAAAAAAAAATCCTCCTAGAAGCGGGCAGGGATGGATCAAGATGAAGAAGTATCCTCTCTCATTTACGAAATGAAGGATTGAAGAAGAAGAAGAAGAAGATTGATTACATTAATTTTAATGTGTTGTTTCCATTAATGTGTGAAATTATATTAATCATCAATATTAATGCCATTTACTTGGCGCACGTTCATCCTGCCATTTCGCTTGCTACATTTATTATGATATTTGGTATTATATTCATTTGTTATTTATGAAGTGAAAGATGATGATTATGATATACTGACATATGATATTGCCATTCCTGCCATGCCAGGGGGAAATGAAACAATGTGTAGAAATGATGGCCGTATTATACCGTCTATGTGTGTAAATACAGAAGCGTAATGTTAATCAAACTATATGGAAGTATGTATTGTATATTAATGATATTTATTATATTTAGTCCACGCGGATTCCTTGTGTGTACCATTATGGTAACTGCCGCGCGGAAAATTAATCGATTGATGATGATCGTCGGTGATGATGGTCGTTCTCTGTTCGTTGTCGCCGTTATGGTTCTTGATTCGTTGATTGATGTTCTCTCGACAACAAACGTTGTTTCATTTTCTCGATGGTAATGAACAAACAACTCGCTCGGCGGTAATCTCGCCGATAAAACAATGTTATTGTACTAACGGCCCAGCGCTCTCTTAAGCCTGAAAGCCTTTAGCCACAGCGCTGGCGCCGGAAATATTAATGTTGTGTTGTGACCTGTGTGGTGTGTTATGCCGATGATGTGTGTGTCGAAATGGTGTGGCGAAAATGAAGGGGCGCTCTGTGTGTGGCTGGTAATGTCGATGGTGGTGTGTGTGGTATTCAGCGGTAATCTTTGTTGTGTAATCAATTTGGTAATAATGAGAAGAGAGCATTTATATGCGCTGCTGTAGCAGAAGAGAAAGGAAGAAGAAGGCGCACACACATACACCTTTTAAGCATACATACAGGAAAAAAAAAGCAATGGCTGTGGTGAATGAGAATATGCTGGCGAGAAAAAAACATATGAAGACCTTAATAACATGTGAAAGAAAAAAAAATATGTGTACCTGCTTGATGTGTTTGTCGCACGCAAAAGCCGCGCTGGTGCAATCTGTTGATTATTGATAATGGCGTAATGGCGTGTTGCTTGTGGCGTGGTGAAATCGGTCGGTGATGGTGGTGATGATGATGATGATGATGATGATGGTGTGTGTGTGTGAAAAAAAAAAAAACGCTTTTTTAAGAAAGAGCGCTCGTACTACGAAAAATGAAAGATCGGTATGGTGATGTTCTACCGTTGTGTTGATCGATCGATTAATGGTGCGTCAGTGTTAAATGATGACGTGTGTGTGATGATGATATGCCATTAATGTGGCGTCTCATGCAATATTTAAATGGCATTAAATATAAATGTATCAATGTGTGTATAAGCGTAATATTAATATCATGTAAATGTATTATAATGTAATATATGTATTAAGTAATGTGTGTCAATGAAATGTGTGACTAATGTGTAATAAATGTCAATGTGTGTGAAGTAATGTGTGTGATATTAATGATACTATGAAAGAAAGCCCTTGATTGATGATGTGTGGTATTCAGTGTGCGTGTGTGTAATGCGTGTTGTAAATCATTATATTAGAAGAAGAAGAAGAAAAAAATGAAAAAAAAAGAAGAAAATAATAAAAAAAAAAAAAAAAAAAAAAAAAAAAAAAAAAAAAAAAAAAAAAAAAAAAAAAAAAAAAAAAAAAAAAAAAAAAAAAAAAAGAAAAAAAAAAAAAAAAAAAAAAAAAAAAAAACCTATAGGGCTCCTAAATCCTGCAAGACAATGTTTCACGTGATTAATGGATGTGAGATATGGAGTTCAAACATCGTTCATGGGGTCCACTACAAATTTTTAGATTTATTTGTCTGAGTGTGTGGATATTTTTTTATGAATTTTAAGGCAATTTTTCCTCGCACTTCTAGGATTTTTTTCATATGTATTCTGTATTCTTCTATACTGAAACTTTATTTTTGTAAATTATCTTATACTTGTTTCTAAAACATTGATTTTGTACAAAAAACAAATGTCTCGTATAATGTATGAAACATTCAGCATACCCGCTTTTTAGCTTGTGAAAGGCTATCATTACACCTTTTTGTAAAATGCTCAAATAGAATTTCGTGAAGATCAGCCAATCGTTGAGACGGGCGGGAATAATTTATTTATCCCAAAATAAAAGTTAAAACGCTGTCGAGAGATTATTACTTCATACTCAATAAATAAGTATCCCTCACGAGTCATCATGCCGCGGATGCAGTATCAGTTCTGTCTAAAAATCCAGGTAAAATTTAAAGAAAAAAACGCTAGACAACTCCACGTGGTTGCGTTTTTAAAATATTTGTCGCTCTTTGTATTGTTTAAGTACAATGCACGAATGTTCTTCTTGTGTTCAAAAAATCGTGCTTCTTGCTTTTGGCGTGTGCCATTTATTACGAAGGTATCTTCATAAAAACAACGAATCAGTTTCGTTTTAAGAAGACAACGAATAGATTCACTAGGTTAACCTTTGAATTCGTAAAATAATTTACAGTGCACAGAGTGGATTTACAACTAATCAATGAATTTCTAATGTGCCAGGCAAGGAATCGCGGCATCCTTCCAAAGAAGTACAAAAAAAACTTTATGAACTCTTAAAGAAACTTCATGGGATATTTTAAAGAACTTCAGCGAAAGCCTACTTTGAAACTCAAGGTTAAGGGTGGACACGAAATTATAACAACACAGTTAATTTACCAGAACACCTCATGTATTTATTGGATGAAACAAAATTTGCAGCACAGTTTAATACATGTATTAAATCAGTTTACAAACATTGGACCAAATATTTCCGCTTTTTTTTCCTAAGCATGTGACTTGCATATTTGACTCTATCCTTGATTTTTCTGAGTTCCCGCTTTATCATGTTCCACTAAGTTTTGATAGGAGGTAGTTCAGGGTAGTTCGAAGGATTCATGTCCATGTGGACAAAATGCACCGAAATAGTCTTATACCATTTGGTTATTAGTGAAGTTTTACACCAAAAAATTAATTTCTGTCACCAGAGATCGATGGACGCTTGCATACTTAGCACATAAGCATGAGTTGAAAGGAATGTTAAAATAAATTTTACCAAACACATCTTTCGTCGAATTGCGTGTGTTTCAGTTTTAGGAGACATAATTTTACACCAAATTGTTGTGTTTCGACAATATATTGTTCCATTTTATCCACTTCGCTTTTCTTGTTCTGCGATTTTTTTTTTAAATTTTTTTTATTGGTGACATTGGTGAAATTTTAACAGAAACTAGCTCAGAGTGTAATGTATACGTTGGCAACAATTATCATTTTACTTTAACAGCTCAGACAGCTCATATGGTGAAGGGAAGGAAGGTGTAAAATTTGCTCAAGCGCCGACCGAACGTCCTACGGTGGAGCTTTTCAGCTTATTTTTTGAACAAAACCGATGAAACGTGCCGGCTTCCACGTCTACAAGGTCAGAAAGGCATCAAACCAGAACGACAAACAAAACACGGTACCCAAAAACCCGCACCTGTACCGAGAGCTGCTGACGAAACCGAAGTGCGTCGTGATGGACGACCAGACTTACATCAAAGCGGACACAAAACAATTGCCGGGGCAAGAGTTTTACGTTGCCACATCATGAATGGGCATATTTAGCGAGACGAATGCCTCCAGAAGCGCCAGTTGCCTTTTCCGCGGTCTCATGAGGGTAAGACGCTATTCTCTCATAGTTGGCATCCCACCACTACACGCAATCGGTGTTAGACTGATCCAAAACAGCGGTTGCAGGTTCAAGAACAGCGCAAATAGCAAAGGCCCCAGGTTACTGCCTTGTTGAACGCCTTATTTTTTACTAAACGTACTGGAAACTGCTGAATCAAACTTTACGCTCAGGACACGACCCGTCAAGTAAGCTTTCCCGTTATACCACAAGTCGCTTTGATGCACTTAATAGACGGGATAGTTTGCTCAGAAGTATTCTGTGATAATTGACGTCAAAAGCGGCCTTCAAGTCCGTATATACGACATTCACTTGATTTTTAGCTTCAATCTGCGTAACACAAGTACTAGAGAAGTCCAGAAGGTTCGCTGTTACAGAGTGGCCTGGCGTAAATTCATGTTGATTGTCTGAAGTGTATTGTTTGGTACAGCCAAGAATGACACTACTAACGACTTTTTCGAATTGCTTCGATCCTGCAGCTTGTTCATCAGCTCTCTCGTTCCCATCAATTCTATCAGGACCAGGAACCCAGTACAGATTGACTTGATTACTACAAGATAACTTTTGGAGTGATTGAACACATACTAGCGTTTCCAGCCAAAATGACCTGGAAATGTGGAAAATTATTTTCGATATTGTTTGATTTGAATGAAACTTTGTATACGCGTTTGCCTTAGGGGACTGAGCATTTTCCGCGTTTACATAGATTTTTGCGACTCAAGAGTAAGTTTTTAAAAGGGCGTAAGCATTTTGAATAGAACTTCAATTAATAATTTGTAGCTCCAAAAGCTTTGGTTGTACAAAAAAACTGTCAAGGAACAAGTTGTGACCCTATGTGTGAAGTTTGTATAAAAATCGATAGTAAACATGAAAGCTTAAATGTCTCAAAAAACATTTTTTTTCTTAAGTTTTTGATAATGAAAACTTATAACGTTATTACGCAAATTCTAACGAAGACTCTAGGATGGAAAAAATGTCAGCGATTTTTTTTCTAAAACATCAATTTTTGGTGCACTTCTCAAAATTTTAATATTGGCGGGAATAAACGATTATATAATCTGATTTTTGAAGTCCTTTAAAAATTTTAAGCTCCTAATGATGACCTTCGTAAGAGCATCCGTTCTCGAGATATTTGCGATTTAATTTTATTCTACTCGAATAATTTTCGAAAATGCGACCTTTTAATAAGTTTTTCTAGATTCTCCAAAAACAAGAGTTGGTTTTTCGAAATGTACAATAAATTTTATGCTACTCTCTGTTTGACCGCAAAATGATTGAATGAACGGTTCAGGTAATACAGATTATGTCACATATACGCAACATAAAAACCAGGAAAAGATATTTTGCCCACCGAAAAGTTAGAAAAATTGGTCACCCATGATTATATAAAAACCGAACAATCCTCATTTTTGAGACACACGAAAAATAATTTAAGCAATGGCAAAGTTGTCAAAGTGTGTGATTTTTCGGAAAATGATACATTTGTTTGTTAAATGTACAAACAATATGTGTACTTAAGTATGCGCATGATGAATTGGAAATACAAGTAAACTTAAATGTAAGAAAAGTATTTTCAATCATTTCCCCCTAATTCTTATGCTGTTTATAAAATCGTCTTGCTGGCTAAGAGTGAGTTGTGAGAAACGCATGTTTCGAAAAGGGTATTATTTGTGATGCTGGAGAACCGAGAATAATATACTCTCCAAAACTAACGTTAGAGTTTCAAGTTTTTACACACAGTGTATACAGTACACAATAAGAAGCAAAACAGGCATATGTTAAAAGAAAAATTTTAAAAATACTGTTTGAACCATTTTACCCCATATCCCCATAGCCTGTCAAAGAAAGAGTTGTAGGAAACTTAACAAGCATTTCGCAAAACGTTTTGTGGTTACTGAAGAAACTCGAAAAATCTAAAATAAGGTCGTATTTTCGAATATTATTCGAATATGATAGAATTAAATCGGATATATCTCGAAAACGGATGCTCTTACGAAGATTATCATTAAGAGTTGAAAAGTTTTAAAATACTTCAAAAATCAGATTTTATCATCGAAATAGTTTTATTCTTGCAAAAATTAAAATTTTTGAGAAATATACCAAAATATGATGTTCTAGAAACTTTTTCTCTGACACTTCTCCATCCTAGAATCTTCACTTAAATTTGCCTAATAATTTCAAGTTTTCACAATAGAAAAACAAAAAATCAAAATATTGAAAAATTATATTTAAATATTTAAATTTTATGTAAATTTTTCGTTTTTTTCCTGTTTTCTTTTCGGTGTGTATTTTTCACAACTTTCACGCATACGGCCACAACTTGTTCTTAGACAGTTTTTTGTACAACCAAAGGTTTTCGAGCTACAAATTATTAATTGAAGTGCTGTTCAAAATGCTAACGCCCTTTTAAAAATGACTCTTTAGTCCACATTATTTTTGCATCAGTGGAAAAAACTTGCTTTCGTGGATAAAACGTGTGTAAATATGGCTGGTTTTACCCACCCCTTATATTATTGAATAATTTATAGATATCTTTGCTCGAGTCGCTCAAGATCAACAAAATACAACTAGTCCTATGCGAAATTTCCTGTAAAATCGAATACAGGTTGTTTCAACCACCGCACGCCTCTGTGAAGAGAGATATGGCTGGTTTTACCCCACTTCTCCTTACATATTATGGAATAATTTATAGATATCTTTGCTCGGACTCGTTCAAGATCAACAAAATAGGACTATTCCTATGTAAAATTTCCTGAAAAATCGAATAAAAGCTGTTGCAACCACCGCACGACTTTGTGAACAGAGATATGGCTGGTTTTAACCCACTTTCCCTTGTATTATTGAATAATTTATAGATATCATTTGCTCCGAGTCGTTCAAGATCAACACAATAGGACTATTCCTATGTGAAATTTTCTGAAAAATTGAATAGAAGCTGTTTCAACCACCGCACGACTTTGTGACCAGAAATATGGCTGGATTTACCCACTTACTTTATATTATTGAATAATTTATAGATATATCTCTCTTCACAGAGCCAGTGCGGTGGTTAGAACAGCCTGTTCTCGATTTTTCAGGAAATTTAACATAGGAATGAGTCCTATTTTGTTGATCTTGAGTGACTCCGAGCAAAGATATCTATAAATTATTCAATAATGCAAGGGGAAGTGGGGTAAATTAAATTTAAATTCAATTAAATCGGAAACACTCGAAGTTGGTTGGTAGGTCATTTCAGCCTATTCCCAAACGTAGCGAAATTGTATGTTGCTGACTTTAAAGATTTTAGAGCTGCTTGAATTTTCGACATAATGCATATATTTGAAAAACAGAACATTCCAGAATTGCTTGAATTTCAGCTCGGAATACAATTGGCCACTTACCCCTTGAAATTGATATGGCATTCGGCCGTGAAGAGGCTAAGTATAAACTAAGCTAAGTTAAGTATAAACTTAGCCATAATCCGTCTAAAAATTAATTTTTTGCGATCAATTTTGTGTATCTCATTTTTTTGAGTACAGTCTTTAGCCACTTGTTATACATTGAACGAAACTGAAAATCATTCAGTAGACCTGATCCTCCTGAAAAAGCAAATCACCGAAGAAAGTAAGCTTCCAACTGAACGGGGCGAACACGGAAGCCCCCCGCCCCCCAAACCCGTGCACACCAGTGCTTCGTCCCAGTTCGAACCAAATTGCTGATGATGGTGACACACACACAAAGTCGCCAACTGGTTCCGAGTAGCATTCAATTGGACGCGCAGCCATTAGTACATACTCGGAAGGCATAATTATTTGAAACTGAAACGCTATTCCGACTTTTCGGGGATCGCGACTCGCACGCAGATGATAAATTACTGCGCGTTCGTAGCGATAATTTGCCAGAATCCAGATGTCGTGCCATCGAGCAAAAGCGGTAGATTTCAGGTGGTTAATAATGTTCAAATCGGTCAAATTTATCTCCGCGAGGTTATCTCCAGCGTCACGGACACCGGCCAAATCGATGCACTTGTTGCACAATCCGACCAGCCAGCAGTCCGTTGCGGTCGGCTCCTTGTAGCGGTACTTGTTACATGATCCGTCCGAACAGTTGAACCCCCTCTGATGATGACAGAAGCCAGGGTGAAGTCATAAAGATTTCAAGCGCGCAAAAAAAAAAAATGCCAAACTAAGTAGCAACTTTCACAGAAACATGTTGACGGACCCAACAGAGGAACGAGGCACAAGAAAGAGTGATTACTTTGGGGTGGTGGTTGAGCGCTGCTCTTGCGGTATTGTTGTCGAACTACAATTTTGGATTAGACGAAAATGGCGTCCGAGGAAAAAAGAAAAAATACACGTCGAAAGAGAGGAGGGGGGTCTTAAGAGAGATGACTTTCACGTCGTGGGTATGTGTAGTTTACGTTCGGCGGTCGACATATGATGGCTGAGGTAATCGAAAACAGAAGCGTAACCAAGGGGAGGGGGTACCAACAGCTTCACTAGCGCGCTCGCTCCGCAGACTATTTGAATTTTAATTACCACATTTTTTTGTTTCTCGGAGGGTTTCCCTCGTTCTTTCGTTGGATTTCGTAGAGTTCACCGATCGGACGGATGAAAGTAAATCTCCAGGCGTCAGCCAGTCAGTCAACCTGTCTCACTCGGTTGCGCTGCGGTGATGATCAGGTGAAATCGATACCCTCCCCTCCGTTTCGTCCGATTTCGTCGATGTGACCTGGTGGCAAACTGGCTTAATTTCTATTTCGCTCAAGTTTATTACTTCCGTCCACAAGGGGGCAGCCGGTGCCGAGGTTGGGTCGGCATTTGACATGCGGTCTTTTGGCAGTTGTTAGCAAAGTCCGGGGAACCGGTGGCGAAATGGTTCGAGCCAGGTCGCTGACCTACGATCAGTAGCTTTGTTTGTGTCTTTCGATGGCTTGAATGGAAGCTTTCGTCGCTTCCTGTGTGGAAAAAAGGTTTATCAACACATTTTCGAATGACACTTGCAAGCTACTGGTTCGGTTCGCCAACCACAATAAAAAATTGCAAGTAGCAAAATGTTTAGCTCCAGCTTCCCTCATCGCGACTAGCGAAAAAAACAAAACTCCAGCGTCAAATTACCCATAATCGGTGGTAAAAATCGTCGAAATTGCCCACCCCGGCGCTAATCGGTTCTCACAATCTTCCTCTCTAAACAGTAGTAGTGCGCTGCACACTCGAACTAAACACTCCCGGGTTTTCGGGCCGAACGTGAATAGTGTGGCACCATTTCCTGAAACATAAACCTCGAGCTTGAGCCTGAGCCTGGGCAGGGTAGTGACCACACCAACCACCGATAAACCATGTGTGCGGCAGCTCAAATTCGAACCCCGAAAACAGCAAAAATCGCTCATCGATTAGCGATAGTGCTGATGCTTGAATGTGTTCGCCACTCTGTGTGTGGGAGGTAACTAATTGTTTATTTCAAGGAAATCTCTGTTTGAATTATTCAATAAATACACGGTATCAGCGAAAAGAAAGAACGAGAAGAAGAAATTTTAGGATGGAAGACGTCGTGGCTGTCGGGGGAGAGAAAATGTTTCGATTACTTGGCGTTATTATTGTGAATCGCATTTAAATATCGCTCGCTGATCGCCGATCGTTCCCCATCCATCCATTTCTAGGATGATGTTACTTATCCAGAAGTATAGGGAGTGCAACGGCTAAAACCGTGGCTTGATGAGGAGATGGGAATCGAATTAGATCTGTGAGCCGCAGCCGACGATTTTGCAGCACCGCCGCCGCTGCATTTTTGCCCGCGCCGCCGTTAAGTTCATCAGTTAAGTTCATTAGCCCCTTCAGAAACCTGCCTTGATTACTGATGACAAATTTGACATCTCGATGAGATGTGCCATCCAGAGCAATGACATCTATATAAGGTCTGGGGCAACGCACGGCTTGCTTGTATTGGAAGCAAAAATAATGTAAACATTGATGAGCCGACGAGTGATGACGTAACACTATTGAACTTTCTTTAGGCGGGCATAGGTTCGGATAAAAAATATCGGTTCAAACGTTTATTATGAATGCTGAATTGTGGAAATAATCATAATACAAATGCCATTCATTGGGCAGAAGCATTTCCTCCATAACATGGATCATTTATAGTGAATTTAACTGATTTAATTGAATTTTTGCCACACAAACTTTCAAAAGCTGAGACTTGACAATCGAGTAGCGATATAGAGCGAATTTTCCATCATCGGTAGACTGGAATCGGTTGAAAAATTAAGTTTTATAGCGCATACAATAAACAATCACGGAACGAACGAATCAAAATAAATAATATGACGTAGCACTCGCCGAGCTTTTGTGTAGCATGCGCAAGGAGTGCAGTGGTATTAGTGTCATGAGCGAATTTTGCTTATTTCACTAATATTGTTGTGGCTACTGGGCCAGACCTTATATAGCTGTCATTGATCCAGAGGGTGTGCGTGTGAAACAGTGATCAGCTTTGACGTTTCGTTCTAGAAACTTCAGTGTACGTTTTCGTGTTTCGACTTTTGGCAATTTCGCGAGTGAGTTTGAATTTAAGAATAGTGAAATGTCCGCCTTAAATGTCGAGAAAATTTACATCGCAAGTGTTTATATTGATACCACAAAATAATAGTAATCGAACCAGCGATGTGTGGAAAAAAATTGGTGCACCAGAACGTGTCAAAAATGGTTTTACACATCATCTGCTTCCTGACCAAGTGTTCTGCAATGTATGTCTAATCGAAGCAAAACAAAAACTCAAAACTACGATTGTACTGAAATTAAAAATGGTTAAGGTAGCCTTCCTCCTCGGGAATGTTGTCCCAGCATTTTGTTCTCATGTAATGCAATGTCCATTTAGAATCCGAAATAATAAAATCATCTGTATCTCGGTTACGGATTGATGTACAAATGCGTTGAATACATCAAAACAAAGGTAATTCACTGTACTTTAAGCAAAACGTATCAATACAAATCATTTCTTTTCATTTCTAATGAGCATTCGCACTTTCTTCTTTATTTGTCCCATCAAACGCTCTTAACACCTCGGAGTCAACTTTCTTGAGCACATTTCTTCCACATTTGGTTATCTGAGTCGCGTCACGAAGCCGTTTTTACCCTTTTCTATGCTTCCGCTTATTATTGCCCAAAATCTCTCGCTGGAAGCGGAACTGCAGAGCAGTTGGATGGATTTATGTTTTATCGATGAAATCTACGTTATTATCGCTAGTACCCTGGATGACTTCCCGGCTGTAGTGGCCACTCGCCAAATCTGGCCAAAACTTCACGGGACCTGGGGGGCTTTAATGAAAGTTAGTAAGCATTAATTACGTTTTTAAGGCATTCTTCCTTACACAGCAGTATACCTATAGCCAAATTATCTCGGCTTTCATCCTGGAATATACTGTTGACTCACTGCACGAAACACCGTGCAAGTTATACTACAGAACGTGGGCACCTAGGTGAAGAATTCACTGTAAAAGAATTCTTGCAGCGGTCACTTTCCGTGCGACTGCAACACAATTAGTGAATCCGGATTCTAACTGGACAGAACTTTATCACCGAAAGACAAAACATTTGCCGAATATAACCATCGTCGGGAAAACATTGTTTTTATTTGAACATGACAAATCTCGAATCAAATAACTTGGCTCACCACTGAATAAAGCGGCAAATTAAACTATGCGGTGCATAGTGGAATCTGTTTTATATGTGATTGTAGTAATGTTGTGAAAATATTGATGGTTCGGTATATTTCACTGCTCTCAATTTGAACTCTTTTACATTTGGTTTATCTTTGAATCTTTAAGCTCCTGAATATATGATATAAATCAATTTTTTATTATTTATTTATTTAGGTTCTGATACTTTAAGTTTCTTAAATTTTTTAATCATTAAATTTTAGGATACTTGTTTATTTTTATTCTCAGATGTTTAGATAAGGAAAATGATGCATTTGGCGGGTTTTCTTCTATTATTGTCAGGGATTTTTTAAGCCCCATTACACTTTAAGATTGTAAGATTTGTGATTTTAAGATTTTAAGATTTAAGATTTTTAGATTTTAAAATTTTAAGATTTTTAGATTTTAAGATTTTTAGATTTTAAGATTTAAAGATTTTAAGGTTTAAAGATTTAAAGATTTTAAGATTTTTAGACTTATAAACTTTTAGATTTTTAGATTTTCAGAATTTTTGATTTTTAGATTTTAAGTCTTTGATTTTTAGATTTTTAGATTTTGAAATTCTTAAATTCTTAGATTATTAGATTTTTCGATTATTATATTTTTAGATTTTTAGAAGATTTGAAACTAAGATTTTTAAATTTTGAAACGTTTACATTTTTAGATTTTCAGATTTTTTGATTCCTAGATTTTTAAATTTTTACTTGTAAAGATATTTAGATTTCAAGATTTTTAGATTTTAAGATGGTTAAATTTTAGGATTTTAAAATTCTTAGATGTTTAGATTTTAAGATGTTCAGATGTTTAGATTTTTAGAATTTTCGATTTTTTGATTTTCGATTTTTCAATTTTCAGATTTTCAGATTTTCAGATTTTCAGATTTTAAGAATTTAAGATTTTATGAATTTGAGATTCTAGATTTCAAGATTTTAAGATCTTCAGATTCTCAGAATTCAAGGTTTTTAGATTTTTAGAATCTGGATTTTGTAGATTTTAAGATTTGTATTATGAAAGATTTTAAGATTTGTGTTTAAAGATTTTTAAGATTTGTATTTAAAGATTTTAAGATTTGTATTTAAAGATATTGAAGATATGTAGATTTTTAGTCTCTCAACTTTAAGATTTTTAGGTATTTAGTATTTTCAGAATTTTTGAGATTTTGAAATTTTTGATATTAAGATTTAAAATTTCCAAGATTTTAGATTCTCAGACTTTTAGATTCTAAGATTTTTAGATTTCAAGATAAGATTTTCAGATTTTGAGATTTTTAAAATTTTAGATTTTTGTGATTTTTCGATTTTTAGATTTGTTAGATCTCAAGACTTTAAGAGTTTATGATTTTGAGATTTTTAGATATTAAGAGTTAAGATTTGCAAATTTTTAGATAATGGGAATTTCTAGATTTTTAGATTTTGAAATATTTAGAATTTTTAAAGATTTTTAGATTTTTGGACTTTTAGATTTTTAGTTTTTGATTTTTAGATTTTGAGATAGAATTTTTAGATTTTAGATTATTGGTTTGGTGCTAGATCCTTGCAGATTTTTATATTTTTATTTTTTTTTGGATTTTTAGATCTTTATATTTTAAGATTTTAGATTTCATGATTTTGAGATTTAAAGATTTTTAGATATTTAGATTCTTAGATTTTTAAATGTTTAGATTTTTTGATTTTTCGATTTTTTCGATTTGTTAGATCTTAAGATTTTAAGATTTTACGATTTTAAGATATTACGATCTTAAGATTTTACGATTTTAGGATTTTTAGATATACAAATTCTTAGATTTTTCGATTTTTCGATTTTTAGAGTTTAGATTTTCAGATTTTCAGATTTTTATATTTTTAGATTTTCAGATTTTTAGATTTTTAGATTTTTAAATTTTTGAATTTTTGGATTTTTTGATTTTTTGATTTTAAGATACTTAGATTGTTAGTTTTTAGATTTTTGGATTTGTAGGTTTTTAGATTCTTAGGCCGGTAGATTTTTAGATGTTCGGAATTTTTAGGTTTCTTGGATTTTTGAATTCTATAGATTCTTAGATTTTTAGATATTTAGATTCTTAGATATCAAAAGCTTCCTATATTGAGCTTGCATTCTCGGCAGCCAAAGGGTGTCCTCAATATGAAGAAAATTAAAGAAAGGCAAATTTTACCGATAGGCCGAATTTTAAATTTAAAGACCCTCTTAAAAGCACTTTCCCATATTTGCATAATAATGACAATTTTATTCTATTTGGTAATTACTCATATTTACGCTTCTGAAACTGGTTAAATTTATTAATAAAGACATAAGCCAAATTCCCCGTCGACTTGTGATGAACAAATTCTACAATGTGAAGTTTCATATATTTGTACACACACTATTCCACGACAATTTATCGACCTGAGTCCTAAGGGTGTTTCGATCAAAATTTGGTCGACTTAGACTTGATGCAATTCCTTTCGTCGTGCATCAAATAATTTGCACACACTTCATTTGAAGATATTGCGTATGGTAATCCTCACCCTCCATTTTGATTTTGAGATTAGCACTTCCAGTTATCAAAATATCATCGAGCGGAAGAGAAGCAACGCAACAAACTTTTGCGTACGACGTAAACTACGCTCACGCCAAGCTGCTGGCGAAATTGTTGAATGTGGCTGAAGTCAGCTGTGTACAACGTATTAAAGTGTTCGGTGGACGTTTGTCGACAGTCAGGACAGGTCACAGAAGGGGAATCGAAAGCCGAAGGCCACAGATACGACAAAAAGGGTTGGCCGCTGTTTCGAGAGAAACCCTAACCTCTCCGTCCGAGATGTCGCAAAGTAGCTGGGAGTGGCGCCGTCAACCGTGGATAGAGCTGAAAACGAGCTGGACATCCGATTTACAAGAAAGTGGTGACTCCAAATCGCGCCAATAAACAAAACACGTCGGTCAAAGCACTATCGCGAAAGTTGTACACGGCAATGCTGAAGAAGTTTGATTGCGTGGTACAGAACGATGAAACTTACGTCAAGGCAGACTTTAAACAGCTTCCTGGACAGGAATTTTATACGGCAAACGGCCGGGAAAAGCTGGCATATATTTTCAAGCACATCAAGCTGTCAAAGTTCGCGAAGAAATATCAGGAATGGCAGGCCATCTGTACCTGTGGCTTGAAGAGCAACGTTTACAGTGCGAACGGAACCGCCAACCAGGAAATTTCTCTGAGCGAGTGCCTACAAAAACGTGTACTGCCTTTCCTGAAGCGACACAATTGTTCCGTTCTATTTTGGCTGGATTTGGCATCGTGACAACGTTCAAGTGGTGCCTAAGGACAAGAAACCTCCCAACAGGCCAGAGCTCCGCCCAATCGAACAATATTGAGTAATCGTCAAGCAGAACCTTAAGAAGACGCAAAAAGCTGTTGTGAGCGAGTAACAGTTCAAGGCAAACTGGCGTTCTTCGGCGAATAAAGTGAACAAGGGGATTGTACAAAATCTGGCAGGTGTTAAACGAAAGACCCGACAATTCGCATTCGGTGAAAAGGAAGCTCAGCTGGATATTTCTCCTGTATTCTGTATTAAATGAACTTAAAAAAAATGAAATAATTTGACTTATTATTAAAAGCTTTGATCGATTCACACACATGTACTGTTTGATCAAATTTTGATCGGAAAACCTTTATAACACGATATATATCGGGCCTGTCTATCAATATATAAGACTTGGAGTGATCCGTTAGTCTATAACATTGCGTGAAAGCCAAACAGCCGCCACCGCCGCCTTTTGAAAATACCGAAATACGCCGCCGCCGATTCAACATCGATCGGCGCACAGGTCTAACTCGAACAGCTTGATGCCGGATAATAATAGAATTTCTCGCGCTGAACCTCTTGCAAGTCGATTTAGATTATTATGTTATGTGTTGGCAGTTTTACCCCCTTCCTCTGAGCCGATCTCTCAATGCCGAAGAAAATAATTGAAAACGATCGAAAGCATGCACACTCGGCGACTTTCGGAGGTTCATCCAGCCGATCGGTCGACCTGCCCTGCCCTGCCGCGAGTACAATATCCGAGTAATGACTCAAATTGTGCTGCGTGTATGTAGCTTGACTCGATTCACCGCCGATGCTGGTCGGTTGCCACCGACCGATCAAGCTCGATGAATTAACATAATTGAACTTCATTTTAGTCGAAATTATTCAATTAGAGCTCGGTCTGATTATGTGTGTCCTGAAGCGCGGCGTGCGGCTCTAGTGATGCCCGGTATTGTCGGGGTTTTTTTGCCGCTCATTGCTCGCTCTCTTCCTCTGCAGCGAATCTAACCCGACGACCGCAGCGCAGATTGGATGTGGCCTCGTGACCGTCCACTTGGCCGCTTCCGCCACAATCCAATCGCAACGTCACACGTCGAGATCATCCAGAGCTGATGCTGGTACTGGGTACTTCAACTGGATTGAGACAACCCGGCCACGTCGTGCGCCGTCGTCGTCGTCGCCATCTCCGGAGCGAAAATTGTGCGATTTTCA
The DNA here is from genome assembly GCA_034211315.2 of Aedes japonicus. Lineage (NCBI taxonomy): Eukaryota > Metazoa > Arthropoda > Insecta > Diptera > Culicidae > Aedes > Aedes japonicus. The sequence goes on along the minus strand of JASCZW010004172.1, from coordinate 20,521 downwards.
TGCCAAAGCCGCACGCTGCGCTCTGATGCGGTGATGTACCGCCGCCGTGGTTAACTGGATGAATGAAATGAATTTTAAATTGGTGTTTATTGAAAACAGAGACGTGATTCGGACGGACGCTGGGTGACGCAGATGCACGCGCACGTTACAAGTAATGATTGCTGCGCTCTGTAATAACCGTGCTGCACTTAGCATAATCACGGACGCTGCTGGAGCTGAGCCGTCGGAATGAGAGTCGTCGGTAGCATCCTCCAATCAGCGAGGAAGGTGACCGAGTTCTGCGAAATTCAACTTCAGAGATGAAAGAAACAAAAAAAAGCCGCCACAATCAATTCCTAATCCAGAATCAGTCTAGGCGGAAACCAAAATCTCACACCGATCTTCTTTGAGGCCTGTTCTTCCAAGGAGCAATATAACAACCGAACGTAAACGTAATTCTACTCTCTCGCATCCATTGGTTGATTGACCAACCAAACTGAATGCCGGACGGACCGGACGGACGATGGAGAGAGAGGAAGAAGAAAAAATTGTACAATATATCGTCGGGCAATAAAGCAATCAGCATCATAAATATCACGTGCAATAAAACCCCTAAATTTCGGAGAGAATTTTAATTCTCTCACATTTCTAAACTTCATACGTCGGACACTCACATGTACGCGCCAAGGCACTGCTGTGACGGTTTAATGAGCATACTTTTTTTCCTCTTTGATTTTTAATTAAAGTTTTCTTTGTCGATTGCAGTTACCTACGGTCGGGTTGTTGTAATAAAAATCATAAAAGTGAACTGCCCGCAATGATCCTCGAATTCGTGAGTTTTCAGCTTTGGTTTAGGAAGCGAAGAAATCCAATAAAATCAATAGAACAACAACAGGTATGGACGCATGTGAGTATGATGCCTTTTTTCCGGATGGTTACATGAACATGGCCAATGGTAAAATTGTAGCTGTTCCGACGCATTGGTTTTTATTTCGATCAGTTACAGTACAGTTCTACAGTGGAAATATAGTGGAAGACGGTTGTTCATTAAGTTAGTAGTGAACATAAATCAATAACAAACACCAATTAGTTATTTTAGTCAATGGATCGGATTTTCATAACATATTCATGAGAAGTGCATATGCTCTTCAACTTAAACTTCAACTACCGGGTCCCAGGACTGGTCTGGTTCTTTACCATTTTGGAAAGAAGTACACAAGTGTTGCCAGATTAGTGGAAATGCATCCCAGAAGTGCTTTTGAAAATCCTCTAGTACTTCTTATCGATGAACATTATAGTTCTGAGATGATTAATGGTCAAAACTACAGTATTTGCTGCATTTAATCATATAGAATCAATTGAAAAAACTGAATAAGTTTATGATCACAAATAAGCACACTTTTGGAACGCATTACCATATAGGAGAACTGTTCCATTATTCATCTCATGATCCATTATTCATATTAATCGTAAATGTACGTTTCAAGTTTCAATTGATTCTATTTGTGGTTTGCTTTCAACAACAAATAAAAATAATTAAAATTAACAATGAATAATAAGTACGAAATTGGAAATGAGAATAAAATGGTAATGGTAATCATTGATGCTATACTTTTATCGAGGTCTTTTAGCGTGAGGCGATTTTGCTGATATTAATCTAGGAACCCAGTTTTGAAGAAAATGCACCTTTTAGACTGTGCACCGTCAATAGGCGATACATTAAGTCAACAGAGCAAACAGAAGATGGAAGCCAAACAAACTACTCAAATCACGACGGCGCAAATAATAACGCCTGAGAAGGAAGAGAAAATCCAAATATTGAATAGAATTGGCAGAACCATTAACAAGAAAATTAGAACTGCCAGACTGAACTATTTTCGATACATTAACATGTAGAAATGATCACGGAAATATACTAAAAACAGCCCTAGAATGTAAAGTACGAACCGCATATTCATGGCAAAACTGCATATGGTAAGACATTGAGAGTAGTTGAATTCATATTACAGAATGGCACGAAGCGGCTCCAGACTAACAGAAGATGGATAAATGAACAAACTACAAAAGCCTGCAGAAATCATAAAGAAATAACGAAGACGAGTAAAACACCTTATTAAACTTATGAACGTGACACTGACGAACAAAATAACGAACACACAAAAATACGACTCGACACCATACAAAACAGTTGACATGAACATGCGTCTCTATGGACGACATGATCCTTGCATGGCTGGATAAATGCTTCAAGAGGAATTAAGGTTAAGGTAACATTAAGGTAACATTTAGGTATCATCCCAAAGCACAAGGTACAATACAATATCATCACCTTTTTCAGTCACGCACGAACACCGAATAGAATCAGTTCAAAAGCAATTTATACTGTTTGCCCTTCGAAAACTAGGTTGGACAAGATTCCTTTATTATCTTATAAAGCTCGTTGTATGCTCATCAGCATCCAAACATTAAAAGAGCGTCGAGAATTTGCAATTGTCTCAGTTGTACACGATATCGTTTCGCATCGTATTGATTCTGAAGAACTTTTATCAAAACTAAATTTTTACATACCAAGTCGAAACCTTCAGAAATGAAATGTTTTACTACAAGCCACCATCATACAAATTATGCTAAATTTGGATCTTTAAATCGGATGATGGCAACATACAATATGCATTGCGAAAACGTTGACTTACAACGACAAAATATAAATTGAAGCTACCTTTAATGATATTTGATAAAAAGCTGCTCATAAATGTACTAGTATATAAACCAAATACTGTTACAAATATATTTATGTAGATATAAGAGACACAAATATGTAAAATAACTGTAACAAAAGGTCTACACATGATTGACGTCAAATAAATAAATAACTTTTTATTTTTGGTTCATGAAAACTACTCCGGAAGACTCTCAGAGCATATTAAATAATACATCAACGGACCAAACAACAAATGAAGAAAAGAAATTTCGAAAGCCTTATTAAACTTATAAACGTAACACAGACTAACAAACTAACAAACAGACAATTGAAGAAACAGACGAAAGGACTCAAAAAAATACTTCCGAATCATTTGCGACAGCGTCTTCTTGGACGAAAAGTTCCGTGTACGGCTGGCAAAATGATTCGAAAGGATTTGCGCAACGACATCATCAAAGGCCTGGCGTTGAGGTTTCGACTCTATTCAAAGTCCCTCCAGTAAACCTTCATAAAAAACGTGAATATGATTTTTCTCAGTGTAATGAAAACGTTTTCCTTTCCGGAATTCTAGTTACCTGTCATAGATGAACAATGCAAATGAGTACGCCTATATCACTTCTATGACAAATGAACTTTGTTTTCTGCAATAGAATTTTGCAAGATGACGTCACTAGTGAACGTGTGGTTCATCCTGATGGATGGAATTCAGTTTTGACAGGTATTCGTGACAGGATTAGGAGTGGATTGTGTCTTCGAATTCAAAGCAAATGAAGTAAATGAAACACACGGGCTCCCTGCTCAGAAGAAATTCATCCGATTCATTTTGTGAGGTTATGTTAGGTTGTGGTGTAAAACTCAATAAATGAAGTCTGCTCTAAGTGCGGGATAAAAATGATCAATCCGGTAAGGATGAATACCATTGGATGAAATATAACACATCATCTCCTCACTGACGGCTTGTCTAATATCTTTTGTTATTAACTTTTCAACAGTCACGCCAACTTTTGTTAGGTCAAGGACTTTTCATTGGCGAACAGTTTAGGATTTTGTACTACGCGGCACTTGATTGCTAATTATTTTCATGAATATCTTGGTGCCCTGATCTTTCTGACTTCGAGAATGTTGATCAGTGAAACCCACCCTTTTGAGCAATAACCAGCAGTTCACAATGTTTCCGCTACGCGTCACTGGTGTGCTAATAATTTTCAGGAATGAGCTGTTCCAGGCAAAACTGGCCATACAATGTCGCAATTCGATACGAGCCGCTTGAATTTGGACGAAATTTCGCAAACATATTTAGTTTAACAGAATACGTATTTTGACATAGTTGTTTGGACTCAAGAGTAACTTTTGAGAAGAGTGATGGACCATCTCGAATAACTTATGAAAAGGGCGTGTTTCTTAAGTTTCTAGCCACTCATGAAATTAAAATCAAATATCTCGAAAACGGTTACCTTTAGGAGAATAATTACTAAAAAAAACAGGTCAATTAGAAATTTTATGCAGAATCATATTCTGGTATTGAGAGGTACTTTTGATAAACATGAATTAATTTTATTAAAATATTTGGAAGATTTTCTGTTGCTGTTAGGAAAACTTTTTTAACAATTTGTTGTCCATGTTGTTTTCACCTCCTTAACAATGACTTTTTTGTCCAAATATTATCATCAAAATAAAAATAATAATTAGCTTATTTTGGGAATTCTAAATTAAAGTTTAAATTATGAATGTTTCATTTGAATTTCTTTTTCAGTATGTATTTATTTTTATGGACATTTTGATAGCCTACCATTTTTTTCTCAGACATTTTTTCTTTAAAACAAACGATTTCTAGTTACTGTTTCCCTAAAACTTTTGTATCAAAAACACATCAGCCCTTCTCAAAAGTTACTCTCGTATCAAAATGACCGTTTCCTTATACTAAAACACTTATATTTTTATTCCGAACACGTTTGCAAAGTTTCGGCCAAATTTGAAATACTAAAGTTTTGTCATTTTCTGTTTTGGCATGCAACCGCTCGAATATGCTAAAGGGTGTACGGAATCAAATTGCGACACATACACACACAAATATTCGGCGAAATTCGCCCGTTCAACCAATCATCTTCATACTTTCAGAGAGTAAAATAAAACATGTTTTGAATATTTTCCCATGTTTGTTTTATTCAATTTCAATTCCATATCCAAATGCCCGAACCTTCTTTACATTACTCATAAGGTCCTGTACAACATTTGGACCAACTTGATTTTACGTGGCAATCCATTTTTTCTTCATATCTTCCTCCGAATTCACCTTCTTCGGATGTCTCCAAAGTGCCTGCTTTATGGCCTAGTACTTTTCAAGTGGCCGCAGTTCCGGTGCGTTCGGGGGGGTGTAGATGCTTCGGCAAATTGCCCTCCTCAGCCTTGTACCACTCCAAAAGCTCTTTCGAGTAATCGAAGGACCAGAGGAAGTAGACGCTCTTCGAAGCATTCCTTTGGATACACCTGCCCATTGGCCGTTCCAGTTGTCACGAATAAAGTGCTCCGCTTTCCAATATTGTTTGGCAAACTTTGACAACTTCTGCTTTTTAACGTCCTCAGGGACATTGAATTTATGATGAGCAGTGAAAAACTGGAGCTGCCGGAAGTCTGCTCTTACATACGTCTCATCATCCATAATCATCCATCCATGTGGCTTCGTCAACATCTGGATGTAGAGCTTCCGTGTACGTGTTTTACCTACTGTATTCTGCCGTTCATCGCGATTAGGCGGCTTTTGGACTTTGTACGTGTGTAGTCTTTCACGTTTTTTCGCATCTTGCACGAAAGTTTTGGTTAGATTCAGTCGAAGGCCACATCTCGAACTGAACACTTGTTTCTTTCCGATCGATGGTCAAACGTTCGTGGTCCCAATTTAGAACGCAAGAAACTGTAGAATGTACCATTCTCAGCTTCCTACTGATGGTACGATGAGAAAGATCCGGATTTTCGAGGCGCGTGAGCAAAATTTCTTAGCGCCGCTGCTGTTCTTTCAACTCCATTTTCGCAGCGATTGCACATCTGCTAGTGAAACTTACACAGCGTAAACAAATACACATTGAACTAATTTAACTCAAAATTTCAATAGAAAATACCCAACGAGTAAAAAGTTATAGCCGTTTAGAAGTGGTGCAATTTGATTCCCTACAACCTTTAGCCAGTGGTGGTGAATGTAGTGTATGTTGATATCTTTTCCATAACAGTTTACATGTTTCATTTCGACCAAATAAAGATTGGACTCGGAAAAAATGCGACACTTTGTTGTGAGTGTAACTTTTTATCGCGTGGGTAAAAATGAATGAAATTTTGGGTAATACTAGTTTAGAGTGTTATGCTTATGTGTGCAACATTTTCAGTAGTCCAGAAGTTTTCAAGATGCATTCGAAACAAGTAGAGCTACGCCAGCAAATCTTGGGCGCGATGATCGATAATCCTGGTCAGTCGCACAGATGAATAGGCAAAAGGCTTGGTATCCACCATTCCACCGTGTTCCGCGTTGTGAAGATGTTCCACGAGACGACGACCATCGAGCGGCGCGCTTGAAGCGGCCGAAATCCAAAAACGGAATACCCAGAGAAGGCGCGGAGGATACGGCAATACTTTAAGAATAACCCGGACCTTTCCACCCGAGACGTGGCCAAAAAGGTCAATTCGTCGAAATGGTTCGTCCAGCAGCAGATGAAGCGGGCTGGACTACGTGATTTTAAGGTCAGGAAGGTGCCAAACCGGACTGGCAAGCTAAACACGGTGGCCAAATTGCGTGCGCGGAAGCTGTACCGTGAGTGGCTGGTCAAGCCAGGCTGTCTCGTCATGAATGACGAGACATATATCAAGGCGGACACCAAACAAATCCCCGGCCTCGAGTTTTTTGTCAGTACGTCCCGCATGGAGGTTCCGGAAAAGTTCCAGAAGAGAAAGATGGACAAATTCGCGAAGAAGTATCTGTTGTGGCAGACGATCTGCGAGTGCGGACGGTACAGCAAGCCGTTCGTTACAGCAAATTTATCGAGAGGAATGCTTGCAGAAGCGCTTGCTGCCCTTCCTCCGCTCTCACAGTGGTCCCACGCTGTTCTGGCCGGATCTCGCTTCGTGCCATCACGCCAAGCCTGAATTGGATTGGTACGAGGCAAAGGGCGTTAATGTGGTCCCGAAGGAGGCGAACCCGCCAAATACACCAGAACTTCGTCCGATCGAAAAGTTTTGGGCGATAATGAAGAAGAAGTTGAAGAAAAGCGGAAAAACATTCAGAACCGATGAAGCTTTGAAAAAAAACTGGAAGAAATTGTGTAAGGAAGATGGACAAAGCCTCGCCTAAGATCTCATGAGCAGTGTTAAGAGAAATGTACGAGCATTCAGCTTGGGGGAGGAAATTTTAAAAATAAATTATGCCAAAACATAGTTAATATATAGTTATTTAATCCCTTAAAATTTGAGAAGTATCCGATTTAAAATGATTTTTTGGTGATCATTTTTGTGTGTCTCATTTTTCTCGAGTCCAGTCTTTAATAGTGATTATTTATTCTACCTTCGTTTGTCCAGTCCTGATGGAAAATTTTCTCTTTGAAATTGTTGTTTGCTCACCTGAAAAGAAAGAAAAAGCAAATGGTTAGATGCTTGAATACTTATTTTAAATAGCAGAAATGTTTAAGAGCACCGTGAAATACGATCGCAATGGAATAAAGCAATAAGCAGTTTCAAAAACCACAAATCAAATAATTAAGGCTAAGCTCGTTTCACACTAAAATCCATGTAACTTTATAATTTAATTGGGTATCACGATTATAAAACACATTAGAAAAAACACAGCAAATCTCAAACTGCTTGGATCTTGTAAGTAAGAACATTCATACTTATTATGGTAAGAAGGATGGAAAGAGATTTGGGTTTCAGCTCCGAAGTTCTTGTTGGCTTATTTTCTTCGGTCCTAATGATCCTTCGGTTTGTCATATGGTCAACTTAGTGGAGTCTCGTGAGCAGTGGTGGTATTTTGATACCTTTTCCGTAACAATTTACAGTTTCCATTACAAACGCAAAAGTCATGTGAGAAAATGTCATGACATTTTTCACCATTTTCTATAGGCGACGAAAAAAAACCACTAGTCGATGGTTCAAAAAGGAATAACGACATAGTTTTAGGTCGCTCAAAATTACGTTGATTTCTTGCTAATAACTACATACAGTTGTTTATTGTGTGGAAATAATCTATAGGGATGGATACTAACTTATCGCCAAGGATTACCGAATAGCTGCGTTTTTAAGCAAGCTATCAAATACAGTCGCACGCAATTTCAAAACTCTTTGAAACTGTCGTTCTTCTCGGATTCGGACCAAACATTGCTTATAAAGCGCCCATTTGTGAAAATTCCATTGTCCATTTCTAGGAAATTTGGCCTGAAGATTGCAAATAACTTTCGAAACTTAACGAAAATATAGTTCTCTTTAGAAAAAGGCATGTCCTCATTCTAACTAGAAAGTACCCATTAATGGGTGTATTTTCACACATTTTGGACTTAAGAAGGTTTACGCATTAATAAGTTAAAATAATTCCTTCCTCATGAGTACTATAATGTTCATCCTTTATTGAACAAGGGTTACCCATTATTAAACAAAAATAACTCATTTATCGGTAACTTTTACACATGAATGGGAAATTTTTTTTTCCTCATTTAATAAGATAAGCTATTCTAGTCCAAAACGTGTGAAAACACACCCATTAGTTAGATTGAGGCCATGCCTTCTTCTAAACAGAACTATACTGCCGTTCTTCGCATAACTGTCCCATGTTGCAAACGTTGTAGTTGAGAAAAAAGCGTTTTAAGTTTTGCATCACTATTGTGAAGGGCTGGTAAGATTCGTGGTAAAACCCACAAATTTATGAGTGGCATTTGAAGATGTGGCTGAGTTTCGATGTAATCTGTGGTATTACAAACAATAAGATTATTTTTGTATGTAAAATACGAGGTTTGGGACTGATATGCGTAGAATCTTGCCTAGCAGCAGAAAATTCTAGGCATATCAGTCGCATTGTATGATGTATTGATGCATCGTTGGCGATAGAATTTACGTTTTCAAATTCACATGTCATGTGCATTATTGTTTATGCTCCTACCATGATTCTGATTATTTTTTATCACCATATCATCATTAAAAACACAGTTCTATCAATTGCAAATGGTGGCTTATATAGACAATTTATTGTCAATGTTTTCATGTCAAAGTCATTGTTTAAGTTTACATATAAGCCCCTTATCAATGCTGAGTGTCGAGTTGCTCGTACAAAGAATGTTGTAAACTTAAATCAATTTTGTTTTATGAGGTCTCTTAGGAAAATTCGTAGTGGGACTTTTATGCCTAGAATTTCAACATGGGACAATCTAACTGGATGTTTTTTTGATACAAACTCAGACCAGAGTATATAATTTTTTGTTTGTGTCCAATAGTATAGTTAAAAAATTAAGCATATATTGAAAAAGCGGCAATTTTAACAAAAGCAACATGGGCCAGTTATGCGGAGAACGGCAATATAGTATCGTTAAGTTTCGGAAGTTATATTAAAACTTTTTCCTTGAAAATTCAGTCCAAATTTCCTCGGCCACCGAGTGACTACTCATCTTCGACCGTACTAAACTGAATTCTACCCAACTTTGAGTTACACTTATGATCCGTGTGGCAGCCCCTTCCGCCAGAATGCGTGAAATAGTTCCCAAAACAATAAATCACGACGTCATGGCTGTAGTTCGGTCACCGCAGTCACCCTCCACAGCACGCCAACCCCGAAAATAAGTATTAAAAAAGTTTTAAATCAATATTTTCCTCTTGTCGATGGCATCTAGCCGCCGTCCGTCTGGAGTCGAATACACACTGCCAGGACCACACCAGGAGACAATTTGTCTGGGACGAAGAGTTTTATGTCAGTCAGTCGTCACCAGTCGTCAAAAGTCGTTGTACTACGCGGATCTCCGATCGGATTCGGTCTTTTTTTTTTACGACGCATCGGGATGGAAGGGCAGCGAAGGGACGAGGGTTTTTGCCTAGTTGGTTCTAGTGGAAATTGCGAAAGTCCAAGTATGTAATGTTTTATCGCCGAAAAGTAATAATTTTTATTGGATTCTGCTGGACCTTTGCGGAGGAGCGCGTCGCTTCTTGCTCCTTGCGGTGGCGCAGCAAGCGGAAAGGGTCGCAGTGTCTGATAAGCACTCGTCCATCCGGGCGCAAGAAGTTCGCTAGGAATGAATATGAAACAATCACTAAACAGCAAATAAAATGTTTAGTACCCTTAATAAAAATGGCTGCGTCCGTTCTGGCGTTTACAATCAGATTTTACTGCGCCAACATGACAGTTGGTATCAGGCCAAACGGTCATCCATCCAGGGTAAATCGATTTTTGCCCGACGACGGAGGATACTTGAATGATAAAAATAAAGGAAACTCTGATGGGCAATCGGTCATAAAAAGAAACCGGTCAGTTGGAGTCGAAGCGGAACGAAGCGGGGCGGTCGGGCGGGGGTGTGATGCGACAAAACAACGACGCCGAAGGAAGATTACGGACTTTCTGTCCCGGTCTCGGAAAGTCAGCTCTCGAGTAATGATGTGATGGAGATGTTTCAAGTTGATAACAATCGTAGCCGGTACGCGGGACAGGTGCATTGTCCACCCTGATCTGAGACACGCCTTGAGGGCAGCCTGGGAAGGTGTTGGGAAAAATCTTTACTATGGGAAAAATGTGAGAAAGTATTCCCGTCTACTTGCGCTGAGTGAGTGTGCTGGTTCGGGTCTTGGTTGTTGGAATCTTCGGGCTGGCGGCGGGGAAAAATTGATCCTTTCGAAAAGTAGGCGGGGGGGAAGGGAGAGATGAGGAAACTAGTAAATTTTATGGCCTTTCCAAACATAACATTCCATTTTACGACCTCGGTAGGATGGATACGCGCGTGGCGTGTCGGAGTACGGGATAGATAAGATTAAAGCTGGAACTTACGAATCGGTAATTTCCGAACAAAGGAAAAGGGAGTTGAGCGCAATGTTTCCTTAAATCGTAAGCTTCGTTAAATGAGCATTCGAAATAATAGAACACCACTACTTGTGATTTCTTTTTCGAGGATTCGATCAAACGGTGAAGCCGGTTAAGCAAGACTAATTTCTTGATCTTTCTTGGTGATTGATTCTAAGTTCAATAAAGGATTTTTAGGTTAGGCTTATTCCAAACTGCCAATAGGCATGGGCAACTAAACTAAACACTGACGAAAATTCCCTGGTATAATATCGGTACAATTAAATTTGTCATTGTTTATTTAAAGTCATGGTCGAGATGACTATTGCATATAATGATTACAACTACACAACTACATCATTGAAAGTTCCACAAGGAGAAACACGTTCACAGCTACTCTAACTTTCCGTTGGACTTGACACTAACTTTTTGGTTTGGGATTTTCATTGATGGCAGTTTCACTGCCCGTTGAAACTTCCTTACCGACAATACCAAATGTGACATCAGCTGCTTACCGTCACAACATTACAACAACTTATATTTTGCAGTTCCTTGTTCAAAGTGTAGGAACTTGAATTATACTTCGCGGAAAAAATCAAAATTGAAATACGTCAATTCAGGAGCGCGGTCTACTTCGATCTTTTACAACTTAACATGTTAAAATATCATGAATTAAACTATCAAATTAATCAGCGTGCTGATTTTGGTAATATGATCGTACTTTATATCGTTCATTAAATTGACTTTCTGGATGATGCTGATCACTTTTTCTTGTGGGCCACTGCACATGCTTTTCTGAGGTTCCGCTTTACGATTGCCCAGTAGCGTTCGATCGATCGCAGTTGGGGACAGTTTGGTAGGTTTGTTTTTTTTTCAACGTAATGAACGATATTATCAGAAAATCACTGAAGAGTTGATTTGGCATAAAGGGCAGATGCCAGAACCAGCCAGAAGAGTGGAGGAATCTCATGTTTTCGATATAGTGTAAGCAATCTCTTATGCAATCACTCGTTTAGCTAAACTTTAGTATTTATTGTGTAGATCAATTTAGTATTCCTTTTGTGTAGATCTCAACCCACGCGTGCAAACTGCTTGCCAAACGATCACCATGGCATCGAATTTTTCCGTCGTAATCTGTCTTATCTACAATTCTCTATCTTCTCAACCTATTCGGTGTAGAATTGACACTCGGTAGAGTTTGGGAATCCTCTTTCACGTACGTTTCGTCGTCCATAAAAACACACTGGGATGGACTGTCCGAAATACGGTTGTAAAGCTTTCGGGCCCTCATTTTGACACGAATCTTTTTCTTCAGAGATTGCTTTGGTACTTTCTGCTTCCTGTATATCTTCAAATCATCTTTTTTCGTAATCTGCTGGATCTTTCCGATGGTGGTTTTGTATTTCTTGACAAATAACGATTACATACTGATTAGTTCTCCTGCATATAATCGACGAATTTTTGGTCCAATTTGGGATTTTTGGAGTAGTTCAGTCTCGGCAGATTTTGCTCACCATACTTTTCAATCAATCTTGGTCGCACTTTGATCTTTTTCGCAATCTGATTGTACGTGAATTCTTCAGTATAGTAAGTGGACAGATTTTTTTTCCGTACCACAGTTCAATCCACAACATTATGCAAAAAAAAAGAACTGTGATATTGAAAAGAAACTAACCGAAATAGGATTTTTGCCATATAAACAGCATGTAATATGAATACACGTTAAAATAATATCCACTTAGCTCAATTACGTATACAATGTTTAAAACTTTTTTTTTGTTACGCTCCTGAGATCCCACATATCGGTGCCAACAAGCACCTCTATTTTAAAAAGAACTCTTTTTGAACGCTTTTTTGATGAACGCTAAAGTTGGCGTTATCCTTTGACTGTTTAATTTTTGTCAGCAAAAATGATATAACAAAACATCCGAGAATTAACAATTTCTTACTATACCATATCTTCAAATATTGCTGAAATCAAGGCTGAATTTTGAAAAGGTATTCAAAACATTTGTGAAACTCTCGGAATAAAAAAGTGGAGCTGCTTTGAAGTCAAGAACGCAGCTATTTATGTTTATAATGATGTTCAAACATTTGCTTCTTGTAGCCTTTCATAACATCAATACACTTGGTCCAACGGTCTTCCAATTTTGTTGTCCTATCACGGTAGTGACTTTCTGAAAGGCCTGCAAAATACTCCTCTACGACGGCTATAACCTCTTCGTTTGATGAAAAATGTTTTCCATGAAGGAATTTTTCGAGGTGTGAGAACAGCCAGAAGTCAGACGGAGCTTAATCTTGCGAATAGGGTAGATGCTGCAACAATTCGTACCCCAATTAACAGATTTTCACGATGGTTTTTTGAGCTCTGTTGGCAGGTGCATTGTGTTGATGAAAAGTGATTTTTTTCTTCTGTAAACCGGGTCTTTTTTCCCATTTTTTTTTATTCAATTGGTCCAAAAGGTCACAATAATAATCAGATTTGATTGTCTTACCAGTTTGGACCAGTATATCAATAAAATTCCTTTTGCATCCCAAAAATCTAACGCTAACACCTTTTTTTGATGCAGTGTCATGATGGTAGACCCAAGTCTCGTCGATAGTGATGAATCGACGCCGAAAATCTATTTCCAGAATTTCGGTAGCTCCAAATGTTGCTCAGAAAGTCGGAATCGAACGTGTTTTTGTTGCATTGTTAGCAAATGCGGCATCCATTTGGCACACAGTTTTTTGAACACCAAAACTTCAGCCAAAATATGCCATGCTGTTCCATAGCAGATAACTATAGTGCCACACAGGTAACCAATAAGCATTAGCGTATGCAGTCTATCAACCCTAAACTTGCATTTCAGATGCGACAAGTTTTATATAAGCATTATATCCGCTTCTTAAATGTTATCTGTTGTAAAGTTGGATTTTAAATGCTATTTAAATGCTTTTAGTCTGTAATAAGTATTTCGAATGCAAAATAGCATTTATGAAGCATTATCATAGCATTGCAGTAAAGCAGCCGTATATTGGGCCAAAAGCGGCATGTGGCATTCAAGGTAACTTAAATGCTTGATAGGCTGCCGTTAAGATGCTTTGGAACTGCTTATTGGTTACCTGGTAGCTATCACATCCACAGGAGATCGACGATCTTCCAAAAGCATATCCTGTATTTTCGCTATGATTTCTGCTTTTGATGCACTTTTTGGACGTCCTGAGCGTGGATCGGCTTCGACGCTTGTACGGCAACGCTTAAACTCCAAAACCCATCGGTGAACGGTTGGAAATTCTATCTCAACACCCACGTGATTGCGGATGTTCGGCATTGCCGATCGTCCTTCCACCGCCATGACAGCTATGTATTCCCTTTATTATCGTTCCTTGTGCCGTAGCTGTAGGCCAGCCATCCCCGAGGGCAATAAAATGTCAAAAGACTTCCAGTTGTGCGCTTTTGTTATTGTGTGGGGGTCGTAATACCTGTTGCGGTCGCTATCCTTTCAGCATACCGTGATAGCCGTATGACATTCTTGCTAGTCGCGAGCCTCGCGTTGTCGCTTTTCGGTCGGAGTTGGTGGCCTCAATGCGACCGACCACACTGGCTGCAGAGCTGAGCTGGCTTCGTTGCCCGGTTGCCCGGATGTCTCATGCACCTCGCTGCCGCTGGTACTCTGTATAGTGCATTGTGGCTCACTAAGTCACTTCGACACCCCGACCGGGATAGTATGCGGGAAGTATCCTTTTCGTCGTGTAGGACATTTTGCCTGAAATTTGGATTTCCTTTAAGTACCTTTTTGACCAAAAGTTGGGAGAAATATGGAAAACCACTGTATCTAACTCCTTAGGGCATTAGTAGTTAGGTTGTTCCTGAACGACCAACGGTTCCGCCATTTTTATTGGAGATCGAGGACAATCTGGGAGGCTGCTATGCATACCGCGTCTCAGATGTCTCAGTTTTGGCACATCCTCTGGACGAGATTGTCCGGAGTCGTGTCATGACCGCTAACGGCTATCATGCAGGATCTCGCATCGTCGAAGCGAGGGCATGTTCCGCAAATACTGTCTAAATCAGCTATTGCCTGACAGAATCTGCGTTAAATGGAAGTTTAATTCCCCGAGCCGCCTACCGACTCAGCCATACAGTTTCGGGATTAGTCGGTGGATGCACCGACCTTTAGTGGAGTTGTTCCTTTCACGCTCTCACTTAACCATAGATGCGGCTCCAGTAGCCTTTCGAATACCACTTGTGCCACGTTGTTTGAAGCAATCTACATCTTCTTTTATGACAGTATTGGCATCATTCCCGCTAGGACGCAGACCGTTCGGTATGCACTGGCTACTCTAAGGCTTAGGATTAAGGCCTGTGTGCCGCTTTTAGTACTCAAAGCAGTGGTCCATGCCACTCCGTCGTACCTTAGCATGAACAGGGCGACACTGGTACATTACGGATGCTCCCTTGCACTGCTGAGTCATTTGACATCATGACGTATAATGACCATATAGTCATAGAGGCTTTCTTGCAGGCGTAATCAGCGTGACTGTAATAGACATCTTGTTGTCGATCATAACCCCCAAGTACCTCAGGAACCTCTTTGGTGATATTGTGCAATAGCCTGCACTAATCGGCGCATGTTACGTTTGTTAAAAACCGTGAACTCAGTTAAGCTCCAGTTTCCGAGAGCTCATTCATGTCTCCACAATGCCATTGGAGTGCGAGGCCACTAAAAACCTACCCGTGCCATGAACTCCCGCTTATGTCTAACTACATAGAACTTGAGCAGTTAGGTGGTCCCTGTGACCAGCCGCTGGTCATTTCGCCATCTGACCATATTAACCGGGTCCTGGTCATCACACATTTTTTGGACCAGGTTGTCCGGAGTGATGCCCCGATCGCCCAGGGGGTTTTATGCCATTTCTCGCATCGTTGAAACGAGAAAAAGCGAAGAACACGGTTTCCTCGACATCCGCAACCCGGGGCGTCTGCGGTGATCTGGACCACTGTGTTATACATCAGTACCCGGCTCTGGAAATAACTTCCCTGAATCTTGAACAGGTACCCAGGAAGCTAGAGGCGGTCTGGTGATATGCCGACCCTAGGGCATCGTGTAGAATACTTGTAATTTGTTTTACCCCTTACAGCCTTGCATACCACCTAGGTGTTCACTAGGCCTGGGCTCTGCCAGGCCATATGCCATCGGTCAAAGGCTTGTATTTTTACTCACCCATATCAGCGTGACCGCTAGGTTTCCCTAGGCCCTGGTTCTCTCACGGGCCATGGGCCATTGGGCCTGGCACCTTAATTTTTTCGTGCTTTCCATCCTTCCCTTAAGGTCGCTCTTGCTCTGTACCTACGGACTATACGACCTGCTGGGTCCTCCCTTAGCTCAGTCGGTAAAGGCGCAGCTACAAAGCAACACCATGCTGACGGTGGCTGGGTTCGATTCCCTGTCTGGTCTAGGAAATTTTCGTATAGGAAAATTTCGCAACTTCCTGGGCATAGGGTCTGGTTGAACTTCCGTACTTGTCACTGAACCATAGTTATGCAAAAATGGTACCTGGTATCGAAGGATCTCAATTAATAATTGTGGAAGTGCATTTAGAAGACTATAGTGCATGTGCAAGACTAGTGCATTTGGAAGACTTATATGTTGAGAGAAAGCAATAAGCAAATTGTGAAAGCAATAAGCTTGAAATGCTGGAAAAGAAGAAGAACAAATTGATTGGTTATTTCAAACAATACTGTTGGTTTCAATGATCGATTATCGAGTTTGTTTCTTTTACGCTAAATTTTGGTAAGCACATGTTGTCAGTTTTCTTTGTATTTACCTCAGACATTTCAGCTGTCAACCAATTGAATGATAATTTAAAACAAATGTTTGTTAAATTGAGGTTGAACTCCAGAACAAAAAGAACTCACATTTTTAGTTCATACCAAGCATTCTGGCTTGTGCAAGTACACCAACAATGTGACAGTAAATTTGTAAATATTGAAATTTGCTTGATGCAGCCTAGGATGTGATTATTTATACCAAACTTTTTGCTCCGGTTAGCAGTATGAAGTTTTTCAAAAATAATGACTAAACTTTGAGTAAAGGGTGTTTCGATCAAAATTTGGTCGACTTAAACTTGACGCATTTCGTTTCATCGTGCATTAAACAATTACGCACACCCCTCATTTTGAAGATGTGTGCGTGTAGCATCATGTCTCTATTTTTTTTAATTTTGAGATGAGCACTTCAGTTATCAAAATGTCGTCGAAGTAAGAGAACCAACCTCAACCTCTCCGTCCGAGATGTCGCAAAGAAGCTGGAAGTAGCGCCCTCAACCGTGGATAGAGCTGGACTGTCGACTGACAAGAAAGTGATGACTCCAAATCGCGACGATAAACAAAACACGTCGGTTAAAGCACGATCGCGAAAGTTGTTCACGACGAATGCTGACGAAGTTTGATTGCGTGGTACAGGACGATGAAACTTACTTCAAGGCAGACTTTAGACAGCTTCCTGGACAGGAGTTTTATATGGCAACCAGACGGGGAAAGGTGGTAGATATTTTCAAGCACATTCAACTGTCAGAGTTCGCGAAGAAATATCTGGTGTGGCAGGCCATCTGTACCTGTGGCTTGAAGAGCAACGTTTACATTGCGACGGGAACCGTCAACCAGGAAATTTATCTGAGCGAGTGCCTACACAGAAACAAAAGCGTTCACGAAAATGAAAACGGACCGTGAACTAGTTCACGTTTTCAGGATTTTTACCTAAAAACGTGATTTAGTTCATGATTACGTGATTCAGTTCACGGTGTATTTTTGCTTGTTCTCGAATTCATGACTGTAGTTCACGGATCCGGGCACGGATTTTTTTCCGTGTACACAAACGTCTACTGCTTTTCCTGAAGCGCCACAATTGTTCAGTTCTGTTTTGGCCATTACGGAAAAACGACAATGGTAGGCTGACAACAACGTTCAAGTGGTGCCCAAGGACAAGAACCCTCCCAACACGCCTGAGCTCCACCCAATCGAACAATATTGGGCCAAGGTCAAGCGGAACCTTAAGAAGACTCAAACAGCTGTTGTGAGCGAGAAACAGTTCAAGGCAAACTGGCGTTCGGCGGCTAATAAAGTGGACAAGGAGACTGTACAAAGTCTTATGGCAGGTGTTAAACGAAAGACCCAGCAATTCGCATTCGGTAAAAGGAAGCTTAGCTGAATATTTCTCCTGTATTCTTTATTAACTGAACTTGAAAAAAAAAGATTTATTCATAAAAACTTTGATCGACTCACACACTTTACTGTTTGACCAAATTTTAATCGGAACACCCTTTAATTAGTGTAAAGATTTTTTTCCAATCTCTGTGTCAGTTCTCTTTCGGCTGGACGGAGTGATTTTCGACTCAAAAACGAGTAGCTTTTGGATTACGTGTACACTGTAAAACAAGACAACGCCATACACCGGCTTGCTGCGTTCAAGTCGGGCGCGCGTGACCCACCACAAATCACCCATAGGGCATATTATGCAATCGTGTGCAAAGTAAATTACACCTTTTTCCCGACCTGCTTTTCCCAAGTACTGCATCAATTTTATGAATGAAGCAGATTTTCCACCCGAAGCGGGCAAAAAATGAGCGACCGAACGAACGAACGGCGCAACGAAGCGCCATAAACTCCACACCTTGTTGCAGGTTCGCCCTGAAAAAGGACATGAGGCGGGAAAAGAAAAGAAGAAGAGAAGAAAAAAACATCAAGCGAGAGAGTAAAAACGATCATCAAGTACTTGAATCGGACTACATTGGCGCTAGCAAAACGAAGCAGCCGAGAAGACATAAATTTCCCGACTCCTTGTGTTTTGCAATTTTCCGGCAAGCCAAGAACTTTTCCCTTTTTCTGCCGCCGCCGTCGGCGGAGCGAAGAAGTGTTTTTCTTCCTCCTTGCTCTTGCTGTTGCTCATCCCCCCTTCTCCCATCCCTCGCGAGGACAAGGTCTGCCGCGGGTGGACGACTGGAACAGTGTTGTGTAGTATAGTCGTTCGCAGACTCTTTAGCGAGTACATTCTTCTGCACATTATATTTTATTTTATTTCGTTTTTATTACATAACAACAACTGGTGTTGCTGCTGTTGCTGCTGCTGCTGTCATTTGCTGGGGGTAGAAAGGAGGGGGGTTGGTCTCTTTCTTGGTGGCAGAGAAGTCGAACAACGAGAATATAATTCACGTACAATGCGGAAAAACGACTTGACTTCGTTCGCTGTGTGTTTTTATTTCAAATTCAATTGTTGTTTTTGTGCTAAATTGCGGAAAATTTGAAGGCTATGTTTTATGGCACTTTTATAGCAAACACCGACAAGGGTCGGAATTTGACTGCAGTAGGCCATCGTTCAGTCCTTCGTTGTTTATATTTGGTCATGTATCCATCCTGAATCGATTGCTAATCAGGCTAACCTGCGGAACACCTTCAATCGAATCGAAGGGAAGCCCTTCCCTCGAATATTTACGGCATGATTATTGGGAACTGAAAATCCGGTCACCGCTCACGTCTCCGGCATAAACATTTTTGTGCGATTCCATGAAGTGAAAGATTTTCATTGCCCGTAAAATTGTTGACCCCAACCTTTTTCCTCCCCCCTCGCTCCGGACGAACCGGCGATAATCCCGCATGTTCACTTTTGTGACCGCAAATCCGGCGCTGAATAAAATTATCCTTCCTCCCTTTACCTCTCCTCCCTCAATAGCGATGCCGGAAAACGTCATCATCATCATCGTCGTCGTCGTCGCTGTCAGCCACTCAATTCCTTCTCGTCATAAACAAACATAAATAAATGCTCACAGATGATGCTCGTCGCGGTTTCGTGCATTTTCACGGGAGCAACCCGCGCACGGTCACCTGAACATGAAGCCCAAGGCCTACTTTGTGGGCCGGTGAATCAAGTTTCGCACTCACCGACTCAGCCCGGGCGCAACTTGAGTGATTGCGGCGCTCGCATAATCCGATGACAGCAAATCTCCGAGCGATCCGTGCGGATGTGAAAATATGCGCTCGCCCATCACCATCCCCGAACGGCCCTTGCCCGGATTGGAGAGAAAAACTCCACTGCGGAAGGGGGCGGTGCGCGGCGTGTTTATATGGAGAGGATAATAAAATAAACCACGTGTGTTTAAGTAGCCCCCTCTCACACTCAGCAGCAGGCATCGGGTCGGCTCTGATGGCGGCGGTTGGCGCTCCATATTTTGGGGCATACCTTCGCTCTCCACGGCTGATTGCCCTAAACACAGCATCATCATACGGGGAGGGGGTGTGGTAGAGCAGGCGGTAAACTGTTATTGTTCGAGATTTTTCCCCCGTGTCATGTCGTTTACTTGCCTGCCGCTTGCTTTGCTCGCGACTCATGTTCACCTCATCGTTTTGGGGTTAGCACTTTTTTTTTCTTCTTCTCTTCTTTCCTGTGAAAAGGCGAAGGAAGCTGTCAGCACACTCGAGAGGCTGTTGACTGAATGAATGGATGGATGGAAAAAGCGGTGAAAACGTGCGGCTGCTGCTGTGGCTGCTGCTGCTGCGGGGGTGGAGGTTTTTATAAGGACATTTCGGGATTATATGCGTTCGCATCCCCATTGCGGGTTGGCGGCACTCCGTTTGATGGCAGGTACTTATCGGGTTTATCTATTTTTGATTGTTCCTTGATTTTGTAGCGACTTGTTTTTTTTTCTTCGTTTTCTTCTTCTTGGTAAGTGGATGATTGCACCGCTTGGGGATGATGAACTGGGATGACTCTGGGGAGTATGAGGGGGTTCATTCTTTGCTGTCAGTGTCTGGCTATCGGGAATGAATTGAAGATTGCTAAACAGCGGCTGATGGG